>PVKE010018813.1:0-29121 GCA_004027555.1 Craseonycteris thonglongyai
CTGGCTCAGTAGCTCACTTTACGATCCTAAAGAGACATCGTTTACATACAAAGAAACCAAGGTTCAAAGAAGTAAGCTCATTTACCCAAGGCCCCTTCAGCAAGTTCAAGGGCCAGGGTCTAAAGCATCTACATTTCCCATGATGCTGTGCTACCTATATTTGTATACTCGGTGTATAAAAATACTCTTACTAAGCCCGCAGATGAGTAGGCAATGGACAGGAGTGCTAGGGGACTTCCTTCTGGTCTGGCAAGGGAGCTGAGCAGTGACGGTGGGCAGCACGGTGCTGCAGAGATCAGCTTGGCCTCCTAAGTGAATGTTTCTGAAACACAGGGTCTGAGGGGCTATCGGTCTTAAGCAGGGCCTTCGGTTGCTCTACACGTGTTTACAAGGCTTATCTGAGGATCCCACCCTCATGTAGTGGGTGACTTGAATGATGGTTGGTGTTTTGCAAGCTTGTGTGGCTAGAGTGATAAATGGCCTGAATGACTGAAGCTCTGTTCCATCCATTCATTAACGCTGAACTGCACGGAATCTGGCTCAACTCTGAACTTACCTGTTTTAAGTAGATTCCCTTCATTCTCCCTACTACCATATTCATCACCCTCTCCTTCCAGATCCTCATTTCCTCCTCTTTTGATGTCCATGATAACTATCATGGAGGACAAGGGGTAAAGAATGAGGCCATTTTGACATTTTTTTTTCTTCAACTGCCTCATCCACTTGTGCAATAAAGTAGAATCCCATCCACTAATTCTTTTGCTAAATTTAGATTTTTTGAAAGCCTGAGGTTCCCAACAGGCAGTAGGTGTTCCCTCCACGCATGTCACCTATCTCTTGGTAACTCTGTTTAGTTCTATTTTCTTCCCTTAAATGGCGAATGAAAGACCCAAGAAGCAAGAAGTTTTTCAAAAGACAGGCTCCTTCCCGTGAAAGGCAAGCCCCTTCTCCTGAAAGACAAGCCCCTCCCCCTAAAAGATAAGCTCCTCCCTCTATGTCAGCTATCCTGAACACTCCGTGCTTTGTGAAAAGTCAGCATCAGGAATTCACATCTACCAGTTCTGCTACAATTAAAGCCAGTAGTTCTTGATCCTGATCACTCACTAGAAGTACCTGGGAAAAATGCTAAAACCTCCTGAATGTCACCCCAAACTCAAGGAAACAGACTCTCTGCGTGAGTTACTTTGCATAGTATTGGCCTCTGAAGTGCTTCCAATATATATCAAAACCACTTTTCAAGGCCATTGCTGCTCAAAGTACACTTAGGGACCAGTGTGGTTGGTGAACTTGTTACCTATTTAGGACAAGACGAGAAGCTTATGCCAGCATCAAGGATGTCCTTACACACTTTAATTCAGCTGATATTGTCCTTGTAGAAAGAGCGCCACAATGAAAGAAGCAATTCATTGATTAACCCTCTGGTGAAAACTCATTTTATGACCTGTTTGTAACAAAAAAAATTGGAGGCTGGTTTCTTTAAGTAGGATTACCTCAGGCCTTCTCAGTGTTACCAGGTATCTATGGAATTCTTCCTTTTTTGTAGCCTCTTTTGAGCCTGGGCATTTAATCTAAACATTTGTTTTTATAGTTCTGAGTATTATGTACCAACTAGATTGTCACTGTCTGCTAAACTGCTCAGCATCACTTTACTAGGTTTGAACTTCTGTCAAATGCTGCGCTGCTGGAGGCACTGTGAATGGGGAAAGTTCCTAAAGTCTTTTAGGCCTCCAGGGTTCAAGTTCAATGGTGTAGTGAGTTCAGCCTTTTCCTCCCTTCTCCCAAACTCTTATTCTCTTCTATTCATGGGTGGCTTAGGAGTAGATAGGAAACTCACTGAGCCATGCAGAATGATATGGGGCATCTTAGGCCCTCCCCCACAATTGCTGTGAAAGTTATTCTTTCTTCTTGATCTTGAAAGCTTGGTTTCAGTGAAAGGGACATGTTCCAGGTATTCTAAGTAAGGCTACAAATATTCCTGGAACATGTTAAACCTCATGAATTACCAATTTAAAAGATTGAAGAGAGTAAAGTACTATAGCAATTGAAGTCAAGATAAGGATTTTGTAGGGAAAGGAGAAGAGACACATAGACATTTAGGAGGTCCCCAGAAAGTGGCAGGAGAAAAGGAACTCTGCCTTGGGAACAAAACCTCATTTTATGTTCTAGATCTCCATCTCTTCATATTCACTAGACAATGTTTCTTAACACATCCTTACCTTAGTTTCCACATTTGCCAAAGGGTTACAGCATTTGTCACCAGATTGTTAAGTTTAAATGAGATAGTATATATATAATAAAAGCACTTAGCACAGCACCTGACACCAAGTTATTCATTCATTCTCTCACCCAACAAATATTTGTTATCAGGCACTGTACAAGGCACCAACCAGGTGGTGAAGGGCCCCACAGTGTACCCTCATAGAGCCTAGAGTCACATGGGGGGAGACAGAGAAGAATCATAGACATAAATATACAAATACACATGGAATTACAAATGAAAACAAGTAGTATGAGCAAATGTAACATTGATACCTTATCTTTGAAGGATTAAGAGACACTTTCCTAAAGATGTAATGTTTAATCTGAGCTCTGAAGAAATTAATTAGGTATGAGGTAAAGGAGGGGATATGGCTGCAGAACAAAGGATAAGATAAGAATAAGATTTTCTCTTACAAGGGAATATTTATTAGTTATGATAGTAGCTCCATTTAAATTAGCCTAAATCAAAAAGGAATATCCTGGCTCGTGTGGATGGGAAGTCCAAGATCATGCCCTGGCTTCCAGCGCTGGCTCAAGCTAATGTTGCCAGTCTCCTGTCCTCCTGTCCCCTTTCTTAGCTCACCTTTCTTCTGCATGACCTCCCTCCTCAGTACACTTTCTCCATATGGTCAAAAAGCCCAACCCGAGAGACAGCTCAAAGAGCTCTTGTCTCAAAAGACAAGAGGCCCTTCTCCTAGGATTCATATGAATTGCCAAAATAGGGCTCTCACTGGCCCAAACTTTGGATATAATGGCCAACCCAGAACTGATCACTGGAGTCCTGTGATATGCCAGGTTGGGTCACACATGTACCTCCTGTGTAGGGAAGATGGAGCAAAGTGATAGATAATCTGCCAGTTTGGGGAGAGCTGTTCCTGAAAACCAAGAGGTGTGGGAGTGGGGAGGTAATAGATAGCCACTGAAGGTAGATCTATGGCATGATAAACACTTTGGTCTTTACCACAAGAGCAGTGAGAAGTGACTGAAGGATTTTAAACAATGAGATGGTCTGTACTTTGACACAAATCATCCTAAATAGCAATGTGGACCATAAATTGGAGAGAACATATTGGGTGTGAAGAGACTAATTAGGCTCTTTCAGACTGGAGATGATGATAACTTGGACTAAGGTGGTAAAAACATAGCAAATGAATAAGGCAATAGAACAAAAATATTTAGAGGGTAAAATCAATGGAAGTTGAAAATTAATTGGTAGGAAGGTGAAAAAGGAATATGAGAGCCAGCTTACAAGCAAAACCACAACTGCGATCTTGAATATGTTGACTTTGGGGTACCTTGGAGACATCCGAGTGGAAATGATGAATAAGAAGTTGGTTATATGTGTATACAGTTCCTAGAAGCTGCATGAGCTAGAGGTGTAATTTTTGAAGACATTAATCAGTTGCTGCTAGTGAAATCCATGAATATAGATGAGATTGACTGTAGTGATAAGAAGCCTATAACTGAGCCTAGAAGAAATGCAATGCAATAAATAAATGTTTACATGGTCTGGGCCAGGTCAGACTGATCCTGTTTATTTACTCAGATTCCCATTGTTCTCTTCTTAGTTGTACATCTTCCTTTTGTTTCATACACTCACAGCATGCTCCCTAATTTGACCCTTTTAATGGAAATGTTTCCATGGATTATTTTAAATTGCTACATGAACAACAAATTACAAAGATTGAATATACACATATAGAGGTTATTGTTGTAATCAAACAAAGCCTGCAACAGAGTTAATCAGGTGCAAGTTTTAAAGTTATGCAAAATTTTTATTATGCTGCATACAAATTAGTCTCAAATGGCAAAATGACTGTTATCAGTGTTACGGCACAGACAAACCAAATCAATTCAATTCTTTTATTTGATTATTTCTGCAGTATTTGTCATCTTTGTTTCTGCTGACTTTTTTTCTGTGCATTGCCCTAGCTCATGTGTACATACACACACATACACACTTTTTTTCTGTGCATTGCCATAGCTCATGTGTACATACACACACATACACACTTTTTTTCTGTGCATTGCCATAGCTCATGTGTACATACACACACATACACACCATATTATTCATTGATGGCTAAAATTACCTTGTCCTTTGCACTCTCTTATTATAGTGTAATAGGTTAGACTGGGTTGAGGTAAGATAATAACCCTCCAATTCTAGTGGCATATGACAATAGAAGTCTATTCATCAATAGATAGGTGATAGATTGATAGATAGATATAGATTATAGATAGATGATAGATGATGGGTAGACAGATGATAAATAGATAGATGATCCATGGATGAAAGGTAGATAGATGATAGATCTCCTGGTGGCTCTATACCCTATTTTCTTTGCTCTGGAGCCCAGGCCAGTGCAGTTGTCTTTATTCTGGATCAAAACAGATCACTGTGGGAGCTGGAGCAGAGCTAGAACATGGATTGCCACATGCTAGCCCCTACAGCACCTTCTCAGAAATGACTCCTACCATTTCCATCCAATGTGAGTTGCACCACTAGACCCTGGGGCAGGGAAGATAATGCCTTCTTAGGAGAGCACCAAACATTTTGAAAACTAGCTCATTCTGTTGTCACCCACTTCTGGAACTTGTTTGAGCCCCAGCTCTGATGTGTTTGTCTCCTTCACGGTCCTCTCAAGAATGCTCAGACCAGATGGGCTCTACACCATCCACCCTCTGCTCCTTATCTCTGCTGGATGTGCTGGCCACCAGGTGGCTTGTGACAGTAGGAATTCTGGGCCATGAAGTTATGGGTTGGCTGTCCAGCAGTCACCATGATGGTGGTAGAGACGGTGGCAGTGGTGGCTCTAATGGCAGTTGTGAACCAGAGGGAAGAATACAGAGCAGTGAAGACATAGATAAGGAGAGAGAATACATTGAGGGGGGTCTTGGTTAATGTTGGGGTCAGTACAAAGTGACAGCAGGTAGACTATCCCTTCGAACAGCCTGAAATAACTAAAGTAGTTATGTTTAGGGCATCTCTAAGTAGAAGATGGATTTAGGGACAAGCAACATTTCATATATTCTAACACATAGTGGAGGTAGTATTCAAAGCACATTGTCTATGCCGCCTAACCGTGGGTCTCCTATCACTACCTCCTACCCACCTACTCAACCTCCCTGCTTGTTACTCTGCCTGTTGGATCTGATACTCCACCTGGCAGACTTGTTTTATTTGCACTGCACCCCTTTTCCCTGTGCCTGCCTTCCCCAGGAGGAAGATCTATTTCTTCAGGTCATGGTCCTCCTAGATTGCTCTGATGGGCTATATAGATGACCATCCCATGGGAGAAATCATCCTTCGCAAAGGTATGTTGGGTATGAAGAAAGTCATGCTTTACATCTCTTCTTATACCAGGAAATAAATTTCTATCAAAGGATAATAGTGACATAGACCAATGCTTGCTTCTTGGGCGAAGGCACAGAAAACAAAGAGATCTTGAGACCCGAGTGGAAAAGAATGTTCATGAATATAAAAAGATTCAGAAAGAAAGGCCAAGTAAACAATTATCTCACTAACATGACCATTTTCCTGGCTGAAACTGGTGATTCTCTCTCTCTCTCTCTCTCTCTCTCTCTCTCTCTCTCTCTCTCTCTCTCTCTCTCTCTGTGTGTGTGTGTGTGTGTTTGTGTGTGTTGAAGGAGGATATTCTATGAGTGTGTTGGAAGCACTGTAGCATGTAATAGACTAGGGTGCAAAGCAAGAGCTCTGAGCCCCACATCAGAGGATTAGTAGGACCTTGAACCCTAGATTGGCCACAATGCATCAGACATTCTGTTACTTGGCCAGTTTCTTGCACGGTTGCCTGGTCCAGTTTTGAGTGACCTTAATCCTCAAATACCCTCAGTGGTTCTGTTAATGCCAGTTCAGCTTATCTAGAGTTCTTTCCTGACCCTGTTAGGTTTTTTGTTTTTTTTCCCTCTAGGGCTCTCTGCTTCCTATGTTTGGTATATACAAGACAATTATGAAGGGGACTGGCTTTTGACAGCCCAATTTGTGACTGTTGTATGATGCTGACAATTTTCAGATTTGTCTGGTATTTTTGTCTGAAGTTGTTAGACCCCAACCAATTTACTGTCTTTTTTGTGACCTGAATTTTCATGTAATTGGATCCCTGGGATAGTCAACCATGCTGGATCCATTTTAGACATTTGTTGGATATGTCTGCCTAGAGATTAGTTTATAAAAATGCTAGTTAGTTTATGTGGGTTTTTTTAAAATACAATTCAGCCACCTTCAAATTAGACAACCTTGGAATTAGTGTGTCAAAATACTCCCATCTATTAAAACAATTTCCATCAATATCAAGTCCTATTTCTGGTTGTGTCTGTAACATTCTCCAATTAAGAACAATGTGAAACAAGAAGTGCCCAGAGATGCTGACTTGCATTTTCAGCAGAAGCCAAGGTCAATGTTCATTTCATCTCATTCCCCTTCTCTGGGTCTGAAACCAAAGGCTGCTCTGCACTTGAGCAATTGAGTTATACAAACGAGGCTCCTTGGCCACAAAAATCTAAAATGATCAATGGTGGATTTCAAATTAATTTTTAAAGTACTTTGGTTGCTCTAAGTTATTAGAACATTGTGTCAAGTCATCTTTTTTTGAGACAGACATTATCTTTCTCATTTCCCATTGATGTTTATGTCTCCTCTGTTGATCAGTTGATTTATTTTGAAAAATCACTAGATAGTGCACAAGCATTTTGCAATTAAGTATCTGTCAATTAGCTTTCATACTGCTATTCCTTCTGAATCTGACTACATGCAGCTCTGTTTTCAGAGGTGCTAATAAAGCCCCCTGAATATCCAGGGGGGTGGAATGACAAGTCTCTTTCAAAAGCGAACAAGTGCAGTCCTGAAAATAATTTTCCCAGACAACCAGACTACAAAAATGTATATGTCCAAAAATTGAGAACAAAATAGCCAGAATCTGGTTAGCATAGAGATAACTATTTCCTATTTAAATGGATCTAGATTCAGAAAACTCCTAAGGGACTATATCCAAATATTAACCATGGACAATATGGGAGTGACAACAGCCAAGTCACTGAGTTTTCACTGGAAGTGTTTGCAGGAGGCTTGATCCAATCTCGTCATTTCCCAAATGTTGAAGCTGAGGCCATCAAGGCCAAGGTCACGCGGCTAGCTAATTTCAGATCCAGGCCCAAGCATGATGGAGGATGAAAAGGTCTATTGCAGTATCGCCAAGAGCTTGATTCAAACCCCTTAGCACTTACGAGTCATATACGGTACTACTTTGTAAATTACTTGACCACCTTGAGCACGCTTTCTCTTTTTTAGATTAACATGAAAAACAATGTAAAATGCCTGGCACACAGTAGAAGCTTAATAAATGTGACTTCTCTTCATTTTTCTCTCCTATGTGCCACAAGGAAGATAAAAAGGATAGTCCTATTTTCGAGTTTAAATTCTCATATTTTTGTTTCAACTTTCCGTCTCTTCCCTATTTCACATGCTAGTTTAAAGAGGTTGTGTCATGTATAGGAGTAGTGATAAGAAAATCTAAATGAAATTAATTGTGGCTCAAATAGTAATTTTCCCAGGAACTATTTTATTTCAAACCCTTCAGAAGAGGAAGCAAATAATATATTTGCCCAGAAAGCATATGACAGTATAGTCCCTCAGTGAATTTGTTTGGACAGTTGACCCTTCTATGTGTTAGGCTTCAAGGGACAAGGTGAACATTTCCACTCTGAAGAGTTAACTTTATCCCCAGCCCTTGGCAAGCCTAGAAACTGTGCTTCATTCCTGACACGCTCCTGTTATACCCACAACCTCAGCACTTTAAAGGATGTGGGGAGAGTGCCAAACTAGAGCTGATCCTTCTGGAATTCAGCTGGTGGTTTCACCTCCTCCTGCCTGACCCCAGTGACCTCCCTTCCAACCTTTCCAATGCACCTGGCATCCCTGTGAAACAGACATGCAAGCCTTAAGAAAGATAACTACGATCTCGGCCGTTGGCTCAGGAACTGCTCCATGTTCTCTCTCCCATTTTCCATACCCTGTGAATCTGAATCCACACTTCACTCGTGGGCTTCACTCCAGCGCTGGCTTCTGACATCAGCTCCTTGTTTTTTTTTATGGGCTTTGTTAAGTTTTACAGCCACCTTTAGGACAGCCTTCCCAGCACAGACTTCGGCCCCATCAAGACCCTGCTTCTGGAATCTTTTTGTTGGTTTCAGCACTAAAATCTTGCCTTCCTTCTTGTTCCTGCTCCTTTACCCCCCGCCTAGATAATAACGCCGCTGGCTCCGCCAAGCTCTTGCCAATGAAAGAAAAAGAGGAATCACAGAACCTCAGGACAAGTACGTGTCCTTTAAGGGCTTTACACCTATATTCTCTCTGCCCCCAAATATTCATGTAGATTACATCCCTTTAAATTCATACAGAGTTTTCATACTTTACATAATCATATAGATTATGTCATGTGAAGGTTCTACTCCAAGGTCACATCCTCAGAGAGGCCTCCCTTGGCAGCCTTTTAGAAATAGCACACCCTTCCCTCATACTTTATCCTTCTATTCTGTTTCATTTTCTTCATAGCACTTGTCTGGCTCTGGGATTATATAACATATGTCTGTGCTTCCTTGTCTTGTGTTTATCATAAGGACTAGAAAATAAGCTCATGATAGGAGCAACTTTGTCCATTTGGTTCATCATCATATTGCTGGCACCTAGAACACACTGTTATACCACAAGCACCAAATAACTATTTGTGTAATAAATGAACAACCCGCAAGCCCATGTAGAAGTGACCCATGACTATTCAATTGGAGGAATCAGAGTGAGTTAGCTGGCCTGAATTGATGATGGCCAGAGTAAAAGAGGTGTTGTACCACTCAAAAACAATCAATCTCAATCATAAATAAGATACGGTAGATTGTTTTCATTGTTCTTATCAATAACTATTAGAAAATATTCTACTAGTGCATTTCTCAATTTGTCCTTCCTCAACAGAGAAACCCTGGTGCCAAAATTAATTAAATTAGCTCTTTTCCTATTACCTGGCATAAATCACCATTTGCTACGGGCAAGTAGGAATCTGGCTCCTTTCCAAGAGGCGTTAAATGTAATTCGGGCTCATCTGTTTGCATAAACACTAACAAACACATATATTTGCTGCATGAAATAGTAAGATTTATAGTTTCTTGGAGTCAATATTGATTTTCACTTCCCTTGAATCTAATTTCTTTTTTGTTTTTTGGGTTTTTTGGTTTGTTGTTGTTGTTGTTGTTTTGATCAGAGTATTTTAAGAGTTGTCTTACCCATCACCAATATCTGCTTTCATTGGGAGTCAAAATTAAGAGCTATGGCCGTCTTCCCATGACTTTAGGACATTATGAGGAAAGGCATCTCATCAGGATTGGATACTCTTACCCTTGAAGAATGCCCTGGCCTGGCATGGGCACAGGGGAAGGCTCATGAAGACCCATATACAGATGCATAAGTCCTTCCTTCATGGGCATTTACTTCCTTAACTATAAGCATGTAATTCAGTTAATCATTGCAATTAAAAAACAGCAGGCTGGGGAAGCCGGGATGGCTCAGTGGGTTAAGCGCTCACTTTGCAGCCCCAGGGACCAAGGACCGAATCCCAGCCCTGGCCCTTGTGGACCCATATGCTGAACTGGGGAGTGCCCCCAGCTCAGTTCTTGCTGGGGTGAGACCCCGGCCCAGTTCCTGCCCTGTGCAGCCCCGCGTTCACCTGTGGAATGAAACTATGTGGAAAAACCAATGATGTGCAACTATGGAGACTGTTCTGGGCCCTCCCCCTTCTCTCTATCTCTGTCTCTGTATCTCTCTCTCTCTCTCTCTCTGTCAAAAACAAGAAGAATAAATCTTTAAAAAAACAGAAAAAATAACAGCAGGCAATGATACATATAATATAAATTATCAATACCATGACTAAAGATACAACATTGGGTAAGTTTTCCAACATAGTAAAACCACCATCAAATCTATAAATTGGGGCTCTGGCTGAGCATATTTTGTGGAAAAAAATATGTGATAGAAGTGTCAGCTATATAGTCTCATCTACTCACCATAATTATTTCTAACTAGGTAAGACCTTCTGAGTTGAAACAACCAGTTCATTCAATGTGAACTTAACTGGACGTTTCTCCATGAAAAAAAAACAAAAACATGGCAGGAGAGGAGATGGTTCAGTGAAGCAGGGGGTTCTTCATGATTATTTCACACATTCTTCACCATAGAATCATCACATCCCAGATTCTGGAAGATACATATGCCAAAGGGAAAATAGCATCAATCTTCCAGAAAAGAACCTAGCATTCATTTTCTGGCAAAGACACAACATCATATGCAAGAACTTAAAAGCTTTTCTTTTTTTTTTGTCAACACCTCTTTCAGCCCTTGGTGGATAAATCTACTTTAGAGGGATAATTTACTCTGGGGAAGAGACTTTATAGAGTTTTACCAGGCAGTCCATTTAGGAAATCATTCTGAGAGGGCTGATATTCATAAATTATTTTGAAGCAGTTATTATTTAAATGGTATATCAATCGGAATTAAATATCCGAGACCAGAAAAGTTAATGATTAATAAGGGTTGCCTGTATTGTAACACTTGCTATTTAAATTGTAGAGAGGCAAGAAGAATCTTAATTTTATTAGTTGTGAGAGTGAGCTTAAAATCTGTAAAAGTGGGGAAGCCGGGATGGCTCAGTGGGTTAGGCGCTCACTTTGCAGCCCTGTGGACTGAGGATCGAGTCCCGGCCCCGGCCCGTACGGACCCATGTGCTGAACTGGGAGCTCCCCCAGTTCAGTTCTCTCTCTGTCTCTGTCTCTGTATCTCTCGCTCTCTCTTTCTGTCAAAAATAAATAAATATATATATTTTTAAAAAATCTGTAAAAGCTGTTGCCTCTCTCTGAGGCTCATGTGGAGACTAGTCCCTAAGGGCTGGGGCATCACTTAGCACCTTAGGGATGCCCCACAAGGGGATGTCTGCCCTGAAGGACAGACCCTTGAAAACAGCTTTGCCTTCTAAGCACGACAGTCACTGGGAGGGGCCCCCATGGGCAGGACACGGAGCACACAGGTTCTGGGCAGCCCTCTGCTGTCAGCATGGGAGATCCTCAGCTTGCACCTGCTTGCTCTCAGAAAGGTATTACAAGAATACGCTAGGTTGCGTTTTGTCCTGAAACCCTCCGCAACCCCCACTGCAGGATTGGGACTTGGGGGTAGAAGGAGGGTCCCACCCACCTACCGCGTGAAACTGGAGCAGAGGTTTCTGTTCAATCTGCGCTGCTGTTGTCTCCACCCCCACCCTTTGGCTTCTGGAAAGCCCTAGGATGCGGGGAGTGACATGGGGATAGAAGAGCCTGGCCTCTCACCTCCCGATGGGACACTTCTATGTGCGATTCAGACTTCAGAAACCCCCAGAGACCAGGCCAGAGACCACATCCCAGCGGAGCTCCCATCCCCCCTGATCCCATTTGCTTCCCTCCCTGAGGTGTCTACCAGAGACGACTGTCCCAGGGCCTGCTTCTATATGGAGAACCTGCCCTAAGACAAAACCATTCCCAGCCAGGGCCAGGACAGATGGCAGCACAATGACAGGGTTCAACTGAGGGCATGAATGTGTCCCTTTGGAAGACTCCCTGAAACACCCCCAGGAGAAAAGGAACTCACCAAGCTGGTGACAGAGTTTATGGTTTGGGTCCCTGTAGGCATGAAGGCAGCAGAAGATAATGCTGTTGCACAGTGACGCCCTGTTTTTATCTTCTGGAACAGAGAATCGGTGGAAGTTCTAAAATCAGATCTGGGTTTGGAGGGATGTACCTGAATTTCCTAACTAATTATATTTGTGCTGGTGTACATAGGCCGGTTCCTACAGCTTTGGAGCATAGATTTGATCAAGGGCCCCCGTGAAATGCCTCAACCACACCTTGAATTTCCCTTTCCTAGCCCTACGCACCCATAGAAACATCTCACTAACTATTTGAAATACTTTGTCTATTTTCCCTTCCTAAGCATAAGCTCTGTGAAAGCAAGAAATGCATATGTGTGCTGTTCCTTAAAGCCCATTTCCCCCCGTCACCCCCAAATAGTATGACTCACCATCAGTACAACTTGGTGGTTAAAAGCTCCCATCACTGGAGTTCAAAGCCCAAACTTGACTGCCAGCTAGCTGTGTGACCTTGAATGAGTTGCTCAACCTCTCTGAGCCTCACTTTCCTAATAAGTAAAATGGAGATGATCATAGTGCTTATTTATAGTGAGAGTTCAATTAAATTAAGCTCATAAGGCCCTAAGCACAGTGCCTGGAACATGATAAGCACTCAGTAAATGGTTGCTATTATTATAATTTTAATTATAATGTAATGTCACCTCATCAAGAGTCTTGATATTCTCAACACTGAACTGGAAACATTGAACTTGAGCTCCTGTTTACAACAAAAAAGTCACACGTATGTGAGAATCTGCTTCCCCACAGCCCTCTATCACCTCTTCTTTCCCCTTTAATCGTGTTTTTACTGCATCAGACCAGCGTCTTCCCACTTAATTTGGATGATGAATTTTTCTTCCTAGATACAGCACTTCCTTCTCCAGCGCACTTACCTCCAAGTCACAAGATTTGCGGAGGTCATCCGAGTGGGCAGCTCTCAGTGCCATGTATCAGAGCACATTAGCAGGCCCAGAGACCCCGAGGCTGCCTTGACTTGTGATGTACAAGATGCAGAGTGGCAGGCAGGGACCGCAGTTCCAAGCCTGGAGCGTAGCCTGCACCCCAGCTCCTTACCCGCCAGACCAGTCGTGCCCCTGGTGTAGTAGCTCCCCTCTTCTCCTGCCCCCGATCACTCCCATTCATCTCCTCACTGAGCCGCGGCAGCCCTGCCCAGAGCTAAGGAGGCACCTGTCTGAGGCCTGAGATCCGTGCGGGATGCAGAAGCTCCATGCCCACCTAAGAGCAACAGCCTCCAGCGAAGCATCTTCCGCTTCAGGGCCTGTTCACCAAGCCCAGCGGCCGTAGCTGGGGCTGTGAGGATTTCTTGAGAACAGTCATGAAAGATTGAACGAGAGGTCTGCTATTAATTAGATACCACAGGAATACAAAGCAGAAGAATTTCTGGGCTGAATTGATGATTAGTGGTCTGAAAACATGTGATGGAGTAGAGCTACTTAGCATACATGAGGGGGATTCTATAGCCATGAATCCTACATTGCTCAGAGTGTGCTTTCTGGGCCAGAACGTCTTTCTCACGGCTCTGATGGGTAACGTGCTATGTAATCACTGAAAAGGATTACTGGGGTGGGGTGGGGTGGGGAGATTCCGTATTTTTTTCTGTATCAGATGATACTTTTGTCTGAAATTGTTAGACCAAAAATTGAGGGTCATCTTATACACGGGAGTAACCCATGTATTGATTTCTTAAAGTTGGGTTAGAAAAGTAGGGTTTGTCTTATACATCGGAGCATCTTATACACACCACACACACACACACACACACACACAAATATATATATATATATATATATATATATATAGTATATTGACTGTTTACTTGAACAGAGCTTAGAGCTGATTTCTTAGGGTATGATATTTTTCCACAATATTTTTGAGAATGTCAAAGCATTTGGAATGTGAGTAAGCCTTCTGCAATACAAAGTAGTGGATAGTGTGTCAGTGATTAAATAACTTTAATTTCCATTTAGTACATCCTACTTGGAAAACTCTTTTCTTTTATCCTCCTGACTCAAAGGACCACATAGAAACATGAAGGAAGCCAGAACAACAAGCCACACACATGGAAGCGTTCATAAAAAATTCAAAACTGGGATAGTATCCTGATTTTACACACAGAGAAAATGCAAGCAATGGTCTTCATGGTGTTGAATTGAGCTGTTAAATCCCAGTCATTTTTACAGAGCTAATTTGTGTGATTTTTTGTCAGTAGCTCCCCAATCAGAACCATGTCTGAAGAGCTGGCTCCAAAGTAACCGTTTCCAAAGGGGTTTCTGCAAAACAGTAATTTAAATATATACCCTTGCTCCCTCTTCAGGCAAATACTCCAGATAAAAAGTGCTTCTTAAATAGGCTTTGGGAATGCTGTGTGTTATACGCTGTGATTGGATATCCATAATTCCATGGCATAAATAAGAGACTGTGAGGTACTTTAGTGAAGATCTCAAACTTATTTGACAAGGAACCTTTATGGAGCAACCCCCACCAGGTACCACAAAACCAAATTTAGAGACAGCTTCTTTAGGACAGACGCTTGTCATTTACTGCAGTGTGAAATAATCCTCTTTCCACTCAGCGTTTGTGGGAAACTCCTGAAGCATCACTGAAGAAGTGAGCACTGAATCTTTGACAAATGGATTAAAAAATAATGTTGCTGTTGTTTTTGGTAAATTCAGTCTTCTGTGAGGAAGGTAATGTGTCCGTATCCACACAGCCCTTACGGACCACAAGAAGCATCCGCAGAGCTTGCTGCTAGCTGCTCTCATCCTCACCCTTCCTTTCCCAAGGGCTGTGCAGCCTGGGGGCTGGCTTCCTGGAGCACGTCTATGGTTGTCATGGCTACTCCTGACCAGGTACTGTCCGAAGCACCTGGTGCTGTGGTTCCCATAGATCATAAGTGTCTGCGATGGCTCTCCTGGTCCGCAGATATAATTGGAGCCGTTGCTCATCTGCCCGAAGTAGAACCAGAACACAGGCCATCTGTTCCACCTCTCCAAGCTCTTCTCCCTCTGCCGGAGGGATGGTCTCTGCTGCTCACTGTCGCCATGGCAAGGTGCACCCATGGTGACAACGAACTGTTTGGCCTCCCAGCTG
The DNA here is from genome assembly GCA_004027555.1 of Craseonycteris thonglongyai. Lineage (NCBI taxonomy): Eukaryota > Metazoa > Chordata > Mammalia > Chiroptera > Craseonycteridae > Craseonycteris > Craseonycteris thonglongyai. Next base: position 15,090 of record PVKE010018813.1, read on the forward strand.
CCCACTGAGCTGCCTGAGGGACGCTCAGCATCAATTCCTTCGTGAGTGAGAGGGGCTGTTCTTACCCAGGTCTCAGAATGGAGAGCTGCTGCAAATACTTTGTGTTTCCCGGTGGCGCCTTCCTTAGGCTCATTTAATGCATTTTTATGGCCCAGGTGTCCCCTGCAATGGCTGGATCTGTTTCGCTCCAGTGATCTTAAATAATTAAGATCACTCTAAGCCAAGCAAAGTGTTGAAATACATGGCAGTGTCAGCGGACCTTGAGGGCCATTGATGTCTCGTCACCTCTGACTCTGTGGAGTAGGGTGTGGGCCGCTCTGTTCCGTTCCACCAAAACGCCCGAGCTGGGGCTGCTCCTTCCACACCACCTCTGCCTCTCCGTGTGTCGAGAAGCAGCCGCTCACACACACCCCTGTGACCCAGGCGTCACAGGAGCACACCAGGCTGAGAGACGTGTGCTGGGAGCCTGTTCTGCAAAGGCCTGAAGCACCAGCTGCTGACGAATGCACAAGCCAGAGAAAGGGCCACAGCTGTGGAGAGCAAGTTCGGCTCCCACAGCAATAAGGCAGATGTGTAACAAGTGTGTCTCCGCCCCCCAGTCTCTATGCACCCTACTGCACACTGGGGGGCTGCTGATCTGGCCTTCTTCTCCCTCCTGCTCCCTAAGAGGACGTGCCTGGTCCTGAGCAGCAGAAGCAACCCTCTCCACACAGCTGAAGTCAATTGATTCTGACTTGGAACTAGTCGTCCTGAATACGGTAGACTCTCCCTTAACTGGAACTCAAGCTACCAGCACTTTGCCAGTTAACGCAGAGTCTACTTAACATATTCCTAGTATCGCCCAATCCCCGTGGGTGCCAGTGAACTGACAGCCCCACCTATGGGAATTGAAGTCAGAATAGTTTAAATTTGATTGATATATTGACACACATGCCAGAGTATTAAAAAAAAAAATGATTCCCAAAGAAATAAATGTGTTGTTTCATCTCTAGGAAGAAAGTAATTTTGTGCTATAGCCCAATAGCAATAGGAAGACAAGCTGAATAAGAGAACAAATAGGTGAGGATATACAAAGAAAAAAAGAAATTTGAGGATCCATGAGAAAAGAGAGAAACCACCGAGACGTTAAAGGAACATTAAAAGGCTAAAAGCATGAAAATGGGACCCATCGTTCTAATAAAGGGCCTTAGCATGGGTGAAGGTGGATTTAGAGACTGATAATATTCTGCAGGGTTCATATGACATGCTAGTTTGTCTTCCTATCTTGTGAAATTTTAATAAAACTATTACATCGGTGATCGTCAATCTTAATTTAGATGATAAGCTAACATGGTAGCAACATAAAATCACAAGAATGTAAATGGATTTGGTCGTGATAAAACTGTAGTTAAGAATATACGATTGGGGGAAGCCGGGATGGCTCAGTGGGTTAAGCGCTCACTTTGCAGCGCCGGGGACCGAGGATCGAATCCCGGCCCCGGCCTGTGCGGACCCATATGCTGAGCTGGGAGCTCCCCCAGTTCAGTTCTCTCTCTGTCTCTGTCTCTGTCTCTGTATCTCTCTCTCTCTCTCTCTCTCTCTCTGTCAATAAATAAATAAATAAAACTTAAAAAAAAGAGAGAGAACTCTCCATGGTTTGTCTCTATAAAAAAAAAAAAGAAAAAAAGAAAAGAAAAAGAATATACGATTGACAGATTGTCTGAGTTTGAATCGCAACTCATCTTCCTAGCTGTGACCTTGACCAATTTGTTTACCCTCCCCGTGCCTCCGTTTCCTTGTGTAAAATAGAGTAACAACATTACTGTATCCATACGTTTATTAGAGTCAAATGAGTTAATAAAATACAAAGGCCTGAGAATAATGCCTTGGATATAGTGAATGCCATATAAATATTTATCAGAATTGTCATCACCAACATGAATTGCAAAGAAATTAGTCACCATTAGATAATTGTGTCAATTATTTGGGGGATGCTACCCTGTGTCTTTTTAATGTCCAAAGGACTTGAGGGGAGCAGATTACAAGGGGAGAGGCCGCTTTTTATTAATTTCAAAGATGAAATTGAAAGAAGAGTACACTTGAAGGAGAGCTTTCCCAGGTAAATAGAATAAAGTTACCAATAAGAGAATGAATGACCTGGTCATCTATACGTGCTGGATGCTGAAATACCTCCTCTAAAAAGTCGTTTGTTTGTTTTCTTTCTAATTTGCCTTCAGTATTTTCAGATGAGCATCAACCATGATGAGCCTGGATTTAAAACAAACAAATGGGTTCTCGTTTCTTAGCGTACCATTCATGTTCCATTTGAAGTGCTTTTTCCCCCCACCTTGGAGTTACATTACCAACGTCACAGAGCTTTTGCTCATTTGATACAACAAGCCCAAGTGCTTCGCCTTTGTTCACAGAGAGGACTGATTGCCACCCGGTTCACTGCTCAGCAGGAAACAGGCGTTGGTGTGATGATGGCCGTGGCTGAGTCGGACGTAGAGCCAAGCGTGGGCATTTGCTGTGGGCCTGCAGACCCCCAGAGTCACATAAACCACAAAGAACAACCAATGTGGAGTGGGGGTACTGTGAAGTGTGAGAAGATGCTAAAAGAAAGGGAAGTGGCTCTACCAGGGCCTGATTTCTAGACTGTACAAGTGCTGAATGCCTTTGATCTGGGGAACACTGGACAAGCCGTTATCTGTCTCATCTGAGATGAAAGTGGACTGATCCCCCAGCCAAGCTCCACCTTGAGAAAAATGCCTCTTCATTGTTCCCAAAACTACAGCACTAAGAAATGGAGTGTTTTGCTGTGTGCCAGACTAGAAAAATTAACCCTTTTACTAAGTCTTGGAGAATCTGGGTCAGTTTCCCAAAGTGACATACATAGTAAGGGGTGTAAGGAAGAATTGAAACCAGGTCTGTCTGACTCCAAAGCCTAAGCTCTTACCCCCAGGGCAGCCCTGCCCTTATTTCTCTCTGTCACCCCTCAGATCTCCCCTGGGCTGTCCTTCCTCTACTGCAGCGAGTTTTCATTGTCACACTCAGCTCCCATCAGGTTACCCCTCCACAAAGGACATCTTGGTGGCCACACGTTGCCTCCCAAACTCCTGAGCCTGGCCTTCAGGTCATTCCAGGGTGACTCTCCAAAGCCATCGGATGGACACTGGGTTCCAAGCAAACCATATTTGCTGCCCTCAGTCATCATATACAACACACACACACACACACACGCTTCTCTGCCTTTGTCCTCACTGCCATCGCAGCCTGGACTCTGCTCCGCCATCTTCCCTGATGGAACCACCACCATTTAGCAAGCTCTTTCTGTGTAACGACTCTGGTGCCCAGCCTTCCACCCTGTGAGGCAGACACCATTACTATGGCCGTTTCATCAATAAGGAAATTGAGGCTCAGCAGTGTCAGATCCAAGGTCTGACAGCTAGTCGGTGAGGTGGGAAGGATTTGAACCCAATTCGATGCTGGAGTCTGAGTTCCCATCCGCTCCGCTATCCAGGTGAACGATGCCACGCTCTGGAGCCTCTCACACGTGCAAACCACTTCGCTCAGACGTCCTGATCTAGGGAGAATCAGCCATCAGCTCCTGCTCCCCACAGAGGCCCACACAGTGTGCCTCTGTGACAAAAATGATTCCACTCTGTTTCACTTTAGCTGTGTCTCTCACCCGCAAGATGAGCTCTGCTTGAGGCCACGCCATTCAGCCTGCGTCCTTTATGAACCTAGCACCCCATCTGACGCTCAGTGGGTGCTTACTTGTGTGCTGAATTCATTCAATGGCTGTTTATTGAACTCCTGCAGAAGTGGTCTCACCCCTGCCTGCAAGCTTCCAGGTGCCTTTGTTCTTAACCTTTTTTGGTTCATCCCCCCCTTGGAGAAGTTGATGAAAGCCATGTGTCTTTACCACAGAAAAGTGCAACACCCAATAAAATTTTAAATCCTTTTTTAAGTGGTTCGTGAATTGTGGGTTCAGAGTCTAATTGATTTGAATTCAATTATTAGGGAATTGAATTGTTCTTGTTATTTCCTTTTTTCAAGTTATAGAAATCCAACACAAGCTAGTTTAGACAAAAGGGGATTTTTTTTTTAATAGCCTAGAGAGTCCAAGAAATTGTTACATTGAAAAAAAACAACAGATGTGTGAACTTGAATAAATAGAACCAGAGACTCCAATGTTACCAGGACATGCTTCTCGCAGCTGCAAATTGGAGGTCCCGTGCCTCACATCTCCCACCAGAGAGTCGTTGCTCCTTCTCCTTTCTAATCATCACTTTAAAACAGAATTCCAACTTAAGTAAATGCCAAGTCCCAGAAATGGGTCCTCAAAGAGAGAAAACTCCATCAAAAGGGGTGTTCTTCCCAGAAATGGAGTCACCTTGGCTTGTCTCACCTCCAACTTCGGGGCACTTGCTTCTCATGTGCAGTCCTACCCCCACCCCAACGTCCTCTGCACCTCTTCTCAGCAGCTGTCTGAGCACCCGTACTTCCCCGTCATTCCAGCCCCATCAAAACATGCCTGCTCCACGCCACGTTCTCTCAGGACCCAGCTCTCAGCTTCCTAAGGGAACAGCTAACTAATCCAGTGGATCTGGGCCCGACTATTAAAAGAGAAAAGAAAAAAAAGAGAGAGAGAAAGGAAAAGGAAAAGGAGAGGAAAGGTAGAAAAGGTAGGAAAGAAAAGGAAAGGCAAGGAAAGGAAGAAAAGAGAAGAAAAAAGAAAAGGAAAGAAAACAAAAGAAAAAAGAAGAACAGAAAAGAAGGAACTACTGGGCTCCCTCCCCTCCCCAGATAGGCTGTTTTATCAGTTGCCATTTATAATAATCATGTTCTTCAAAAGCAGTCCCAATACAGGGAGTTTTGTCTAATGTACACATCCCAAACCTAAAGAGCACAGACTGTTAGAGCCAGGACAGCCACTTGGGATCAGCTTGTCCATTCCCTCATTTTATAAATGAGGAAACTAAGGGTTAGAGAGTCACTTATTTGGGTCACACAGCAAACTGATATCAGCCAGATCTTAGGCCCCTAATTTCCAGCTCATTTATTTTCTTGCTTCCCCACAAAGCACCCCGAGGAAAAGGTTTGGTCTGTCCCAGGCCCAGCGGGGCTCACCAATCACTGCACCTGGGTTGTTTCCTCCCTGGGACGAGTCTTAACTTCAATATGTTGGTAAACACACATAGCCTTAGCGGGTACTATGGCAGCTGTGTGCTGGAGGTGTTGGGGCCAGGAGCCTGGTGCCAGGCTGCTTATTGCCCGTGGTCACCCCTTAGCCTCACCACTCCCATGTGTGGACTGGTTAACATTTCTGTGTCTCAGTGCCTCCATCTGTACAGTGGTCCTTTTCCAGGCCTTCCATGGTGATGGCCTCACTTTGCGTTGGCTGTTCTTTCGGTTTATGTAACTCTGGGTATTAGCAGGCCCACAGCCAATGGATGCCCAATACCGGTACCTACTACATTAGGTTTTAGAAGAATAAATTAATGCATGCAAATCACTTAGAACACTGTCTGTGCATTGTAAGCATTCCATGAATGAAATAACTATAATTAAAGCGAAGGAGTCAGAAAAAAAAAGGAAGATTGTGAGCGCAAAGGCAATAAAAATATAATTTCCCAGAAGTCAAATAATTCAAACACTTAATTAGCTAGGATGTTCTGTCACACCTTCTTAGGAGAACAACACAAAGGGAAAAAAACTGTTATCAAGAATTTAGTTAAAAAATAATAAAACAAATAATCCAATATCAATAGGCTTAATATATTCCTATGTTAAGATCAACCTACTAAGCTGGCTATCTGAATCTGCTGCCATTTCCCATCAAAACAGACATTCAGAACAATCATCTGCATTTCTGTAAATCCTGCATCCTCAAAGACAAAATAATTATAATAATTGCTATCATTTGAGGACGGCTTGCCAAACAGACACTGTGCTAAGTGCTTAGCATGCTTTCTATGCCAGGCAGACATTCACACTCACACTCATTTATCTAATCTTCTCCGCGGCCTAGTGGGTAGGGGGGTACATCCCAATGTTACAGTTCAAAGTACATTTTACACATAAGGCACTTGAAGCTGGGGAAGAGAAGTCACTTCCCAAGTGAGCAGGAAAATGGAAGCTGCTGAGAAAGTTCACAAAGTCATATTTCCTCACAAATCATACCACATCTCATTCATTAGGGGATGACTCTACAAAGTGCATATTATGGTCACCCACCAGCTGAGATTTGTATCAGCTTAGTTTATAGTCTGGCACCTAGATCACAGGAATAATAAAGTTAATGGAAAAGATCGTGCTATGTGTCTAGTGCAAAATGCCTGAAATGTACATAGACTATGCTGTCATTTAAGCGATATGACTAGAGGCTTCCTTTGTCCTGACATCTCTCTAAATAAGCCAGGTGCCATTTTGCCTGAAATTCTGTGATATGGGGCCTATTTCTATAGTTTAGGCATTGTTTCTACAAATACCGTTCTCTTTTCAAATGTAAGACCTCCTGAGGTGGAAAGCCTGAAGTTAATAAAATCCTAGCAGGAATGAGCACAGGAAGCAGTTTTGTGTGCAGGTAAGAGGGACCAAGCACCCCTCTGAATTACCCACTAGATGATAGAACCTGAAAAAAGTGAGGGAGAGGAAGACAGAAGCAGAGCCAGTTTTCACATGGGCACCCACCCATTTTTTAACTCCATGACAGCATCTAAACAATGAGGTTAGCAATCCATAGTGTAGATTCTCATGCACAAATAAGAAAGATACTCATTTGCAAAAAAAAAGTCAAGGAATATGGTGGTGCTTACAATCTATTATACCAATATTAAAATGCTCTTTCCTCTGGCATTTTGTGGAAGAAGAAATATATATTTTCTCCGTATGAGATGGAGGTGATTTTGTGACAGTCTTATTCATCATAAACATAGAATGACATTGTTGCAAAATTCTTGTGCTTTGCCTCCCGTAAAACAGTTCCGAGCTCACTTGTATAATTCACAGCAAATCATTACAGCAAACATCTGATACTGCCTCAGAGGCCTCTCTGGAATCATCCATTCCCATTTGTTCTTGCTCATTGGGTTTTTGTTGATAGTACTTCACTGCCTGTAGTTATGCAGTGAAGTTAAGCTCTTGTCACTCCTGTCCCCATCACTCAGACTTTCCCATGTCAAATCCTGCTGTTGTAATTGCCAACTTCAGAGACGGCTCCATGCACGGTCCCACGGCAGCCTGTCTGAGGGGAGGCGAGGCTGAGTCATCTTAGGTGTCTGTGTCAGCCTCTTAGTTATCACGGTTTATTGGATGGAAGGCATCAAATTGTTCAGCAGCCTTTTTAGTTTTGAACGCCGAGCATCTGGTGATTGTGCATTTCATGTAAGTACACAAAAACCCTCAAACATTTTGATCACAAGCAAATCTGTGTGTGAGAAAAAAATGTCTTCCTGCTGGTAAATGTCTCCTTAACTTTGACGAAAGGTGTGGAAGACATCACACAGCACCTCAAATTGCTGAAGGAAGCAGAGGCTCCTAGATTCTTTGGAGTTTGTTGAAGCCTGCAATATAATTGAATTCAATCCCTGGTCTCGTTTACCTCTTTCAATTTGCAAGTGACAAAGCTGATGCCCAGAGGGACTGTGGGTGACACCAATCACCTCCTTAGCCAATGGTAGGTGGCAACAGAATAAAAATTCTGCCTCCAATTAATGATTGCAAGACCAGGGAAGTGGTCTTGCCTCTGGCTATCCCTGTGGACGGCTGAACTTTCAACCCCTACAGGCCAATGGGAAGATGACAGACAGACAGGACGGAATAAAGGGAGCTCAGAATTGATTTTGTCAGGGGGCACCATCATTTAGTCAGACTCCAACATTCCCCTGAATTTAGCAATTTAATATCAAGTGTTCCTCTTAGCTTTTTGTTTAAATTAGCCTGGCTGGTCTGAAATAATAAGAAAGAAAATAAGACGTGAATATAAAAACTGTTCAAGCAGGAGAAGCAATACTAATTAAAATTTTAAAGTGGAGAGGACAGGGAGGGTGATTTACTCACTGCGTTGTTGACTGGTTTTTCCATAGAGAACTGGCACTCATTAAATAGGGGCAATATCTGCCAGTACAACCTAGAGGGTAGAGCTGAAGACTCCCCTGGAACGACTCTCTTCCCCATGTGCCAACCACACAAATTCTCATCTTCTGAACACATGATCCTCTTCATGAATGCACATGTCACAGATGTGGTGTGGTTAGACTAGATAATCCATTAATCCACCAGGACCTAACATTCACCATTTAAATCTCTGAAGGAACTGAATGGAGGAAAAGTAAGATACAGTGATGTTGGGTATATGAGAAGAAGAGAAGAAAAACAAACAACAACACAGTAATCACGGATTATGTGCAGACACCAGGCTAACAGCTTCACATGCACCATCTCATTTGATCCCCACAGTAACCCTGTGAAGTAGGTATTAACTTTATTTCCTAACTGAATAAAATGATACCCACAGAGGTAAATTAAGTTACACAAGGTCACAGAGCTAATAAGCATGAGAGTTGCAAAAATAGTTAACTGTTCATCAAAAATTGGGCTCCCACTGTGAAAAAAAAAAATGTAGCCGTTATGAAAAACAGTGTGGTAGTGCTTCAAAAATTAAAAATAGAATGATCATATGATTCACTAATTTCATTTTAGGTATATGCCCCAAAGAATTAAAAGCAAGTATTCCCAGAGGTATTTACATACCCATGTTCATAGTATCATTAGTCACACTGGCCAAAAGGTGAGAACAACCCAAGTATACATTGATAGATGAATGGATGAACAAAATGTGGTATATACATACAATGGAATATTATTCAGCCTTAAAAAGGAATGAAATTCTGACACATGCTACAACATGGGTGAACCCTGAAAGCACTAGGCTAAATGAACTAAGCCAGACACAAAAGGGCAAATATTGTATAATTCCACTTATATGAGGCATCCAGAGTATTCAAAGTCATAGACACACAAAGTAAAATGGTGATTTACAGGGTCTGGAGGGAGTGGGGAATAGAAATTTTGTTTAATGGGTACAAACTTTCAGTTTAAAATGATGAAAAAGTTCTAAAGATAGATGGTGAAGAAAGTTGCAATACATTGAGAATGCACTTGATGCAACTGAAAAATACACTTAACACTGGTTAAAATGTAAATTTTATGTTATATATAATTTACCACACACACAGACTGTGTTAACTATTCCATACTATGAAGTATTACTAGGGAATGGTACCCAATCAGTAACTACATTTCCCAGATCCCCTGGCATCCCGTTAGGCCATATGAATAGCTTTCACCAATGGAATATGTGAGGAAGTAATATATATCACTTCTGCACTGAGACCGTTAAGAAGCTGATGTGCCTCTAATTTCACCATTCGCTGGCTGTGGTCAGAGAATGCTGAGATAGTAAAGGAGGAAGAAGCTACAAGATAGGAAGAATTTGGGTCCCTGAACCACTGAGAGTACGAAATATAATTATATTGTAAGTCACTGTAATTGTGGAGCTTATTGGTGTAGTGGCTAACATTTTCCTAAACAATACATGTAGGAATTTGGGGAAATGGAAGGTATACCCAAAGATTGAGTACTACTAATGAAGAGAAGACCAAAAAATCCACTGTCATGAGAGGCCTAGAATTAGAGTGAGAGAACTAGAAATCAAGAGACACAAGGAAGGAAGTGGGGGTCGGGTTTTTAACTAAAGTAAGAGGCAGTGTAATTCATGTGTGACAGAACAGACCTCGTGCAATAAAGACGGGACCAAAATAAAAATGAAAGAAGTTGTGTATCATCATTAAGGCTACCATACAAACAGCTTCTCTGGGTCCTTTTCGACTATACTTACATGACTGTAATTCTCACTTAGTTATATAGAGTTTTAGCTTATTTATAATTTGTTTTGACCTTCTAAACTGAATTCTCATGATCTTGGATTCTCTTAATTTCTTTCTTTCAAAAGGAGAACAATTTGTAGTATAATTTATAAATACGATAAAGTATAAAAAAGGAAGTAAATTCATACACAGTCCCATCAAGCAGAGAAGTAATACTACTAACATTTTGATTAAGAAGCTTGTAGACAATTCACCTTTACTTGTAAACCAAAATTAATTTTAGACTATAATAAAAAGCATTCATTTAAACAAACAGGAGCTTCAGCGCAGGTAGCCACCTGGGGTTCCATGGAGAGAAAGGGGAGGCTGCCTTTTATAGCCAAAGCCTCCTTCCAGGTTCTCAATTAGGTCCATCTTATATACATAAAGTATCCAAATTGTGCAGTTCTGAGTGCACAGGGCGGGTCTCAGGCCATTGGTAGAAGGACAAAACTGGGATTTCCTTGCAGTGGTTGACTCAGCCGGCATACACAGCAGGGCATAGTGTGGGAAGCTGAGAGTTCAGTCTGAGATTCCTCAGAGTATACAGAGCAAGTGCAGAGTCCTTGTCAGTAAATGGCTGCTAGACTGGTTATTCATAAAATTTGGGCTCTCAGTTGACCAGGGGGAATGCATCTCAACAGATAAATTCCTTCTTGGGGTTCACATCAAATGAATCTTTCTTCTTGGGGTCTAACACTCCCCCTACCACACACACACACACACACACACACACACACAAGTGCATCTGCATGCCTACAAAAATTTTAAATAAATTAGTTCAAATAGTAAAAGCTGTTTTTAACCTTCTTTTAATAATTCTATATGGGGATATATTTTCACACTGATAAATGTAGACAATCATCATTTATAATAATTGCCAAGTTGACAGTTGTATGGATATGCAATGATGTACTTAGCCAATCTTCCACTGATGGGCATTGAAGTTGTTTCTAAGTTTTGTGATTATAAACAATATTGAGACAAACAACTTTGTACAAATGCCCTTTTTTATTTTAAAAATAATCTCATTAGAATAAATTCCTAGATAATTGTTTGATGGGATTATTTGGTTTATTCCCTGTAACACTTGATGTAGAACTAAGTGCAAAGGAAATATACACCTCAGAGAGCCTAGGGGTAAGTCAGCTTTACAGATACAAAAGGTCTCCAGTATACTAACACTGAATACCAAATAGAAACAGAGATAAATTTCTCTGAAAAGAACATAGCCTAAATCCAAACCGCCCTTGTCTTCCCAGGAAAATGTCCTTCATTTTTCACTCAAGAGGGAGTTTTTAATGTCAATGAAGACATAGTTAACAAGTTCTTGGTAAGAAAAAAAAATTGCTTGAACGGAGCTCCTGTCAGGAAGAAATGCTGTCAGAAACCAAGAGGGGAAAGATTCAGAACCCAAATGCATTTCCCTCTAATAGCACCACTGACTGGTTCAAATATCACTTTACAAAAACCCATTTAACCTAAAATGTACCTATGATCATAACTACACGTTAGCCAGATTGGCTGAAATTTATTGCAATGTTTCTATGGAAAATATGTCTTGTATCACAACCATTTAAATAAAAAATTTACGTATTAAATATAATTCAATCATAGCCGGGACCCAGGTGGTACAAGTATAGCTATTGTTTTCTTTGGCCAAATGTCTGCCACTGATGTTTTGTGTCAAAGAATCTCTGAGCATCAGCATCCTCAGTACAAAATAAGAGTGGCCAAAAATAAACTCAAATGGACCTTCCAGTAATACAATGTTATGATCTCATGAATCCTTGAGAAGCGGATTTCCTGGAGAGAACTGCTCATTGAAGAGTATTTTCCCATTGTTGGGACCCAATTAGACTAAGTGAAAATAGAGTTTAAATGACTTGGGAGGAGCCCCGTGTAACATTTTTATGCTAATTACAATTATTAGATGGTAAGAATGAAGAATCACTTACCCGTAATGAAATTGAATTTGAAACAATACTGTTTGTACCATTTTCTAGCATAAAATGGTTTGACAAGATCCTCATTATCAACTAAGATGGAGAAACAGGGACTCGAATTACATTACCCTGGGAAATAATTTAAAAACAGGGCAACACACATGAAAAAACAGTTGGCATGATGCTGGGTATCAAGAAAGAGACAATAATGATCATTGAGAGTCAGGAGCGCAAAGTGAGCCTTATGGTTTTCCCAGCTTACTGCTTGGGGAGAATTCATAGGCAATATCATGGGACAGGGTCGGGGGAGAACTTAAAAGATTCTAGCAAGTTCTCTGTGTTTAAAGTACAGCTAGGACAATGGGGAAACAAAGGAGGCTAGACTTCCCAAAACAAAACAGAGTATGGGGGAGCAGAGCAGCACACAGGGAGAGAATGTGCTAAAGATCTACTAAGAGTCTTCCTCGCATCTTCAGCTGAGTGTTTATTTATTCTTCCAAGTACTTTGTCATGTCACTTTCTTGCCCCCAAATGGGCTACTGACCCTTTCATTCTTTTTTTTTTTTTTTTAAGATTTATTTTATTGTTTTTGATGGAGACAGAGAGAGAGAGAGAGAGAAGGGGGAGGGCCCAGAGCAGTCTCTACAGTTGTATGTCATCAGTTTTCCACCTGGTTTTGTTCCACACAGGTGGGCGGGGACCACACAGGGCAGGGACTGGGCTGGGGACCTCCCACATGGTAGACATGCCTCCTCAAACCAGGGGCCAAACCGGTGAGGGGAGGGCGAGAACCAAACTGGGCTCCTCCCGTGTGGGAAGCTCACCCCAGTTCAGCACATGGGTCCACACGGGCCGGGGCCAGGATTCGATCCTTGGTCCCTGAGGCTGCAAAGTGAGCGCTCAACCCACTAAGCCATCCCGGCTTCCCCCCTTTTGTCCTTTACATGCATTTCACTGGGGCTTTTGAAGGCCTTGGCACACCATCGCTCATACCAGGCCCTTTTCAATCTTCTCTATTTTTCCCCAGGTCCCTCTAACTCTCTTCTGCTTTCTACCCTCACCCACTCCGCATCCAGCCCCAGCATGGCAGCCACCCCCAGAACTACACTTTTTCCCCCAATCCTGGGAAGACCCACCTACATTTTCCCTGAAGCTTATTCTCAGACTTTCCTGCAAGGGAGGCCTGCCCACACTGAGGAAGTGAAGGGTGGGCAAGGATGCAGAAATAAGCTACCTGACCGCACAGATTCTTCACCAGTACCCTGCTTTATGTAACTCCAAATATGTAACCCTAAAGTAAAGACCAAAGTTCAATTGGAGGGCAGCTATGTATCGGAGGACACAGTCTTCGTTGGACTGGGATATGAGCAAGAAATAAACTTAAATTCTTTGTGTTTAAAGTAATAGTAATGTTGGGGAAGCCAGGATGGCTCAGTGGGTTGAGCGCTCACTCTGTAGTGCCGAGGACCGGGGATCGAATCCTGGCCCAGCCCGTGCAGACCCATGTGCTGAACTGGGAGCTCCCCCAGTTCAGTTCTCTCTCTGTCTCTGTATCTTTCTCTCTCTCTCTCTCTCTCTCTCTGTCAAAAATAAAAATAAATAATATATATATATATTAAAATAATAATAATGCTATAACACATAATGTCTAACATCAATTAAAAAATAAGTACCTAGCCACAAAATGTAGCAGAAAAACACAACTCCAAATGAGAACAAGTATCAGTAAGTTGATAGCAGTTAGAGATGACAAACATGAGATCGTTGGTACACAAGGACCTGCAAAGACATATTACAGCTTTAGGGCACATGCCCAAGAAGCTAGAAGGAAGATGTTACTATGCAAGATATTCAAAGGAACCAATGGAACTTTTAGAAATCAAAGTGGTGAGGAGAGGAGCAAAGGGACCCATGAGGGCAGCGATGGAGACGAAGGCAAATCTAGGAATGTTGGTGGCGTTGAGGTGTGGATGAGACATAGCAGTCATGCTGCGTCTCTTTTCAGAGAGAGATCTGATGGAAAAGGAAGCGAAAGAAAAAAAAGAGGAACATGGAAGGGAACTAAAACACAGGTATAAAAGCCACGAAAAGAGCAAACATTGTAACATGCCTTTGACTCACTGGTCTAGGAGGCCAGTGGCCGCATGTTGGTCTGCAGTACGGGGCCCGGGTTTG
>PVKE010018814.1:0-29108 GCA_004027555.1 Craseonycteris thonglongyai
ATACTGTTAATACAAAAGAAAAGAAGCTACCGTATGACACTACCAAATATTCAAGCTAACTGACTGTGTTCTTCGATGAGTCGAGTCGTAACTGTTGCGTTCACGCGTTGCGTCCGGTGACAAGTGTAACACATAAGTCAAAATGTATTGTCTGGGTGGGCGGAGATCACAGTGTCAGGCTGTCAGAATTCTAGGAATTATGACCTTGGCAAATTCCCAGAATGCATTAAACTATTGCTAGAAAGTTTTGTCTTCTACAATTGCTTCAAAGTCCATGGTACACAAAATTCCACCCCAGACATTGCGAGCGATCGACGATGACCAAAATTGGCCTCGCGATCGACTTGTTGGCCACCCCTGATCTAGTGCATGTTTCCAGATAGCAAAAGTGGAGGCTGACTTCTGCAGGCCATTCTGGAACAGGCACATAACCCTCCTGGGAAGCACTGTGCCACCAAAAGTTTTTGTATTTCTCATGTCTTAAATAAAACTGAACCCTGCACAAAAACTTCTGTTTAAAAGCTAACTGCAGACTTATTTATATGATGAAAAATTTGGAATAATTTAAATACCCAAGAACTGGAAAACAGTTAAGTCAACGATGGTATATATTCATATGATAAAATGATAAAATAGTTAATGTCATGGGCAAGTGCTTTCTCTATAATATTGAGTGAAAAACGCACATAAACTTATCCAATAAAGTGATCCCCAATGAAATACATTAAAACGTTCATTGAGATTTTTATGTCTGAATAATAGGGCAATGAGGGGGGCTAAGTTTTTTGATATTTTTGTTATTTTCAAACTCCTCTGCAATGAGCATGTATTGATATTACTTTTATAATCAGAAATACAATAAACTTTTTAAAAATTGCCACATTGGATTCTTTTATTCTGTTGATAGAAAGATGAATTATATTGTTTAGTGTGTAAGAGTATATTTAAGGATGTTCATTGTAACATTATTTGTAAAAGTGAGAAATTAGAGAAAACCTAAATGTCTATTAGTAGAAAACGAGCAAATAAATTAATAAACATTTTTATTATTATTACTATTTTTTTTTATTATTAAGTAGTAACATATATCGGTCCTTACCATGTGCTAACCATAGTTGTTTTTTTTTTAAGATTTATTTTTATTGTTTTTGACACAGAGAAAGATACAGAGACAGAGAAAGAGAGAAGGGGGAGGTCCCAGAACAGTCTCCATAGTTGCACATCATTGGTTGTTCCACATAGTTTCATTCCACAGGTGGGCGGGGCTGCACAGGGCAGGAACTGGGCCAGGGTCTTACCCCAGTGAAAGTCAAACTGGGGGCACTCCCCAGTTCAGCATATGGGTCCACATGAGACAGGGCCAGGATTCAATCCTCAGTCCCCAGGGCTACAAAGTGAGTGCTTAACCCACTGAGCCATCTCAGCTTCCCCCATAGTTCTTAACACTTCAAATGTCTTGGATCTTTTTAATCCCCACTATAACTCTTTGAAATACACACTATTTTTATCCTCATTTACAGTTGGGATATTATATTCATATAATATAGATTATATTTACTTTTTAAAGAATGAGGTAGCCTGATGTGCTGATATGGAAAAATGTCCATAATATATCATTATACAAATGATGAAAATTATAAAAGAGAATATTTAGGTTGATTATCATTTATCCTTTTACAAAGAGTATAGGGGAAGCCGGGATGGCTCAGTGGGTTAAGTGCTCACTTTGCAGCCCCAGGGACCGAGGATCGAATCCCGACCCTGGCCCGTGTGGACCCATATGCTGAACTGGGGAGTGCCCCCAATTTGGTTCTCACCGGGGTGAGACCGCGGCCCAGTTCCTGCCCTGTGCAGCCCCGCGCCCACCTGTGGAATGAAACTATGTGGAAAAACTGATGATGTGCAACTATGGAGACTATTCTGGGCCCTCCCCCTTCTGTCTCTGTATCTCTCTCTCTCTCTCTCTCTCTCTCTTTCTCTGTCTATACAAAAACATTTGTAGGCATTTATACATAAAAAAGGTCTGAAACAAAAAACTAAATTATTGATAAGACTTTCTCCTGGAGACAGAATGGCAGAATACATTATTCCTCTGTTGAACCCACCTCCCTGCCAGCGTGTAGACTTAGACAGGTGCCATATTTAGGTCTCCATCAACCTGGCTAACACTGTTTGCCTCACCCTGGTGATTCCATGAGACCCCGCCACACCCAACTGTGGGCCCAACCAAGCTGCTTCCACTGACTTTTCCATACAAATAGCATGTCTTGGCTCATTCTGCAGACTTTCCTAAAATCTCTCAAAGGTTCACAAACCACAAAATAGGCAGTATCTGGTCTTGGCATGCCCTGTACCTCTTGCTAAGTAGTCCCAAGCCCAGTGGTAGCTGATCTCAGTTCATAGCTTAGCCTCTCCCAGGTACCTCCAAGCCCAGTGTGGGTGGCTGCTATCTGTGGATTCTTTTGTAGCTCATTCCAGATGGCCCAGGCAGGGAACAGGCTATAGCTAAACTTGACCTACGTGAGGCCCATTCCAGGAGGCCATGGGGCCACACTCTGCAGCTGGCTTCAGACTGAGCTGGAGAATCACCTGGCTGCCTTCAAGAATGGCAGGCACATCAAAAGGTCAGACTGGGCAGGCACCAGAGCCCTCCTAAAGTGAATCCTGCTCTATAGGGTCAGCCCCTGAACCACAGCTCCTTCACTATATCACAGCCAGTCCTCACAACCAATCAGCCTCAGGTCAATCCCTCCCACTGATGTGCAACCAAGCCTCAACTACAATAGGAGTTGCACACACACACAAAAGGACACACCTATAACACCTGGCTCAGGTGACCAGGAAGACTGTGCCAGGGCCCCACAGGACACCTACTATATAAGACCACTCCACTAAGATCACACAGAAGCCCTACCTAATATATAGAAACAAACACAGGAAGGCAGCCAAAATGGGGAGACAAAGAAACATGTCCCAAATAAAACAAAAACAAAAACAGAACAAAGCATCAGAAAAAGAACTAAACAAAACAGAGCCAAGCAATCTACCAGGTGTAGAGTTCAAGACATTGTATATAAGGATGCTCAGTGATCTCAGGAAGATTTTCAACAAAGAGATAGAAAATATAAAAATGGAGATTAAAAAACATTAAAAAAAGAACCAGTCAGAAATAAAGAATATAGGGGATGCCAGGATGGCTCAGCAGGTTAAGCATTCATCTTGCAGCCCTGAGGTCCAAGGTTCGAATACTAGCCCTGACCCATGTGGACCCATATGATGAACTGTGGTGTGCTCCCAGTTCTGTTTTCACTGGGGCTAGCTTCCTATGTGAGAGGCCCCCAGCCAGTTCCTGCCCTGTGCAGCCCCGCACCCACCTGTGGAATGACACTGTAGAAAACTAATGACATGCAACTGTGAAGACTGCTCTGGGCCCTCCCCCTTCTCTTTGTTTCTCTCTCTGTCAAAAACAACAAAAATAAATCTTTAAAAAAAAAAAGAAATCAAGAATACAATAATTGAAATAAAGAATACATTGGGGGAATCAACAGAGGCTGGAATCACTGATTTAGAAGACAAGGTAGCAGAAAACACTCAATCACAGCAGCAAGAAGTGACAAAAAATTTTTTTAAATGAAGGTAGTTTAAAGAGCTTCTGGGACAATGTCAAGCATAGCATCATAGGGATACCAGAAAAGGAAGAAAGAGAGCAAGGAATTGAAAACCTATTTGAAAAAATAATTACTGAAAACTTTCTTAACCAGGCAAAAGAAATAGACATACAAGCCCAGGGAACACAGAGTTCCAAATAAGAGAAACCCAAAAGGCCTACACCATGACTCATCATAATAAAAATGCCAAAGGTTAAGGATAAGAGGGAATCTTAAAAGCAGCAAGAGAAAAGCAGTTAGTTACCCTCAAGAGATTTCCCATAAGACTGTCAGCTGATTTATCAATAGAAACTTAGGCCAGAAGGTAATGGCAAGAAATAATTCAAAATAATGAAAAGCAAGGACTTACCACCAACATTACTCTACCTAGCAAAGCTATCATTTAGAATTGAAGGACAGGGAGAGCCGGGATGGCTCAGCGGGTTAAGCGCTCACTTTGAAGCCCCGAGGACCGAGGATTGAATCCCAGCTCTGGCCCAGGAGGACCCACATGCTGAACTGGGGTATGCTTCCCGAATGTGGTGAGGCCCTCAGTTCAGTTCAAAAAATAAAAATAATAAAAATAAAAAATAAATAAAAATATTAGAATTGAAGGACAGATAAAGAGCTTCCCAGACAAAAAAAAGCTAGAGTTCATCACCACCAAACCAGTATTGCAAGAAACGTTAGAGGTACTACTTTAAGATTAAAAAAAAAAAAGAAGAAAAAGATGAAAAATACATAATAAAATGGCAATAACTACATTTCTATCAATAATTCTTTATTTTTATTTATTTTTTTATTTATTTATCTTTTTTTTAGATTTATTTATTGTTTTAGACAGAGAAAGAGAGAGATACAGATTCAGAGACAGAGAGAAGGGGGAGGGCCCAGAACAGTCTCCATAGTTGCACATCATCGGTTTTTCCACATAGTTTCATTCCACAGGTGGGAGCGGGGCTGCACAGGGCGGGAACTGGGCCAGGGTCTCGCCCTGGTGAGAACCGAATTGGGGGCACTCCCCAATTCAGCATATGGGTCCGCACGGGCTGGGGCCGGGATTCGATCCTTGGTCCCCGGGGCTGCAAAGTGAGCGCCTAACCCACTGAGCCATCCCGGCTTCCCCAATAATTCTTTAAATGTTAATGAGTTAAATGCCCTAATCAAAAGATAGGTGGCTAAATGGATAAGAAAACCAGAGACTCACTTCAGATTGAAAGACAAATACAGACTGAGAATAAAGATATGGAAAAAGATATTTCATGAAAAACAAAAGAAAAAGCTGGGGTAGCAATACTTATACCAGACAAAACATACTTTAAAACAAAGGCTATTACAAGAGACAAAGAAGGACCCAGTAATCCCACTTATGGGTATTTATCTAAAGAAACCCGAACAACTACTTTGAAGGGACAGGTGCATCTATATATGTTCATTGCCACATTATTTACAATAGCCAAGATATGGAGGCAACCTGGATGTCTATCAGTGAATGAATGGGTAAAGAGGTGATACAGGGGATGCCGGGATAGCTCAACAGGTTGAGTGCTCGCCTTGCAACCACAGGTCCGGGGATCAAATCCTGACCTTGGCCTGTGCAAACCTATATGCTGAACTGTGGCACAACTGGTAGCTACCTAGATAGCTTGGCGGCAAATGTTCTTGCCCCCCACACGGGAGACCCCAGGTTTGGTTTCCGTTCCATGCAGCCCCACATCCACCTGTGTGGAATGAAACCATGTCACAACCAATGAAGTACAACTATGGAGGCTGCTCTGGGCCCTTCTCCCTTTTCTCTCTCTTACCTTCTCTAAAACAATAAAATAAAAACAATGGAATATTATTCAGCCATGTAAAAAAGAATAAAATATTGTCATCTATAATAACAGTGATAAACTTAGAGAGTATTATGCTGAATGAAGTAAGTCAGAAAAAGAAAGAAAAATACCAGATGATTTCACTTATATGTGAAATCCAAAGAATAAAATAAATGAACAAACAAAAACAAACTTATACCTATAGAGAACACTTTGAGGATTAACAGATGAGAGACATGTTGGGAAATGAGTGAAAAAGGGAAAAGATTAAAAAGCACAAATTGGTAGTTACAAAGTAGTCATGGGTATGCAAAGTATAGCATGAGGAATATGGTCAGTAATATTGTAATAACTATGTATGTGTCAGATGGGTACTAGATTTATCAGGGCAATCACCTTGTAAGCTTTTTAAAGGTCTAATCACTATATTGTACAACTGAAACTAAGATAATATCGTATGTCAACTATAAATTTGTTTTAATTATTAAAAAAGATTAACTATTGTCACTTTTAAAGTTAAATTAAAATGTTAGCTTTATCTAAATAATTATGCTCTAAAATATTGAAATTCATTATTATTTGTTTTGCCTTTTAACTTTAATACCTAAATTTAGTATTTTTGAAGAAAATAACTTTTTAAAAATTAATTTTATATTTCAGTGTACATTTTACATTTTTTGCTGAAAATACATTTAAATTTTTATACTTCAATACAATACTTCAGTTTTAATCCTTTAGATTATTGCTGTTAATATATTACAATTTATGTGAAAAATCTTGATTATAACAACATAATTGGTCATTTTGCTAAAAAGATATAAAAATAAATTTTATTAAATATTTGCATAACTTTTCATTCATCTAACATTGCCAGCCCATCAACAATACACCCAGACATGTGCAATTATAGTCATTAAATTTAGTTGTTTTTGACATTTTGCCAACTTTCAGTCACATAGAAACCATAGCTTTACTCATATTACTCTACTGTGTCATTATGAAGTTATTATTTGTCCAGGCAAAAGGGAACATATTTTATTCAACAGTTTGTGAGCTCAATTTTTTATAACTTTGAAATACAGTAGGCTCTCTGTTAACCAGAACTCAAGCAACCAGCACTCTCAAGCAACCAACAAAATCTCAAGCAAATATATATATATATATATATATATATATATATATATATTGGAGGAAATGGAGCCATTAAAGATAGAAAACAACTTCCAGGGCGAAAGCAATGCTTTCTTTAACTCTGACCCACACTGGGCAGTCCTTCAATACTTCTTAACCTTTTAAGACTGTCCTTGTCATTACATGAGGTTTAGATGTAGTGTCCCTAACCCCTACACACATCCAGTTTGTGTTGTTTTTTCAGTTCAGCTCTAGTCAATTTAGGGGGAGAAACAAAAAGTAATGCACTAAATTAAAGTATTCCTACATTGAAAATGACCCATTTCTGAGACAAGGTTTATTAACGTGAGTATTCCAGCCTTCACCTCCACGCCTGTCCACACACACACATCACGCCCTCACAGCTAAAAAAATGTTGGCTGCTTTCCTCCACTCTCATCCTCTAAGTGTATTTTGGCCTTTGCCAAACTAGTTGGACTCTTCGCCAGACAGAATTTGAGAAATGAGTAGACAGAAAAAGGATCTAAAAGAAAGAGTAAAGTGGTAAAGAATCTTGCTTAGCAGGGCCACTTCCATTGCTCTTCTTTGATTTTAAAAATATCTAGCGAATGAGTCATGCTGAAAGAAAAATATATTATTTAAAAAAAAAGCATGAATGGTTCATTTGTTCTACACAATAAAGAACAGAGAAAAAGGGAGGGAACAGAGAAAGAAAATACCATGGTAGATGTCCAGAAGTTATTTCTGGAATTGTGATAGTCTCTAGAACTGCCAGGTCTGGAATAAGTGAAAAAGAAGAAAAGAGGGGATTTTTGTCTCAGTGGGATATGAAATATACCCCCTGAGATGTTGCTTAAGTGATGTTGGTAAGAATTAAAATTCCTTTAATTTCTTGTGGTTGCTAGGCTTCTCAGAATATAACTATTTACAAAGACTGAGCTATTTGAGTTAAGACTTTTTTCTTTCAATTTTATTGAGATGTAATTGATATACAATACTGTATAAGTTTAAGGTATACGGCACACTAACTTGACTTCTATATATTGTGACATGATTACCACAATAAGTTTAGTTAATATCCATCACTTCATATAGTTACAAAAAGAAAGAGAACGTTTTTTTGCTTGTCATAAGAACTTTCTGGATCTACTCTTTTTGCAACTTTCAAATACACCATACATAGTATTAACTATTGTCATATTGTTGTACGTTGCATCCCCAGTACTTATTTATCTTATAACTGGAAGTCTGTACCTTTTGACTACCTTCATTCAATTCCTCCACCCCCTACCCACCCACCCTCATCTCTGATAAGCACAAATATGATCTCTTTTTTGTGAGTTTGGTTTTTGGGGGTTTTGGGGAGGGGGTTAAATTTTTTTTTTATTCCACATGTAAATGAAATTATGCAGTATTTGTCTTTCTTTAATCTGACTTATTTCATTTAGCATAATACACTGCAGGTCCATCCATGTTGTTGTAAATGGCAAGATCTTCTTTTTTTATGGCTGAATAATATTCCATTGTGTACATATACCACATCTTTATCTATTTATCTGTCAATAACACTTAGGTTGTTTCCATGCCTTAGCTATTATAAAGGTTAATACTTAAGTTACTTAATTATATAAGACTCTTTTCAAAAAGATCTTATCAATTTCCTTTTTAACATTCCACAGGGTGAAGACTCTCCAAACAGAAGGAAGAATGGGGAAATTCACTGAAATACGTCAGGCAACAATAAAAATTTTAGTTGACCTACATATGAGTCCTCAACACCTCCAATGAACTCAACGTTTCCCATTGACATACTTTCCTTCTTTTTCTCTCTTAGGAATCCTTCAGAGCCACCTTCAAATAGCTACTTTCTTACTTACTCTGTCAAGAAGAAATTTAGAATTTCCAAATGATGACTTCTTCCTACCTGAAAAATTTACTATGAGAGGGCTTGCTATGTTCTGGTCCTTGGCTTGGTGGTACATCCGCAAATGGTCTTTGTGATAGAACATTGGGCTGAACATTTTTTTTATTTTTATAGCCTTCTGATATGTGTTTGTGCATTTCACAATAAAAGAACTTTTAGTAATTTTTAACATTTTATTGTTCACTAGTAATGAAAATGCTGGAATGAAGGAGCACCTTTATTCTCTTTGATAATCTGAGAGTAGAGCCCCCATAAATTTCAAAAATTAAAAACACATAGGTTTTCACATTGACTGCTTCTCTCTCAGTTGAGAAATTCAGGAAAAAATTGACTCACTTTAGAACTACTCTTTACACTTCGAATTTAGAAAAATCCTGGAAATACTTTACCAAATACTACCCAGCCCCATTTTTCTCACTTTAGCATTGAAATACATACATATTTTAAACTTAATAGTGTGATCTGGATATTTGCTTATAACTCTGCCATGTTTATTGTTTCAAGAAGTGTGAATTACCATTTGTCAGAGTTTGGAATCTGAACAAGAACCCATGGAAATTGTTATGATCCATTTTCATGAGGATATAATCTAACTCTAGAAACAGCCAGTTTAAGTATGCCAGATTTGGGGATAAAATCCTCTTTGGTCTGTGAAGAGGGCTGAAATTTTAATCAACTCTTTACTAGCTCATAGAATCCCATCTGGTGTTGGGTCATTCTGAAAACAGGAATACTTTGACATAGCACATCACTTTTGTTTCTCCCCCTAAAGGAAAGCCACAAGACGCTCTATCTCAGGAGCTACTCTGGGTGGAAGCTATTCCCAAGAGTCTGTTGATATCTGCTGGCAAAGACACCCGTGCAAGTCACGCGTGAGCAGTTTTCTTGCTAATGTTTTGGCATGTCATGATTATGCACCGCTAAGTCTTTGTCAGGAATAGACCTGTTGCCAATATTTGTTGTTCATGCCTGTTGTTATTAATTTTCTTTCTTCCCCTCCCCTAGGCAAACATGCTCTGTTGTAAATGATAAGGAGAACAAGCAAGGAAGCTAAAGGTTGCAGTGCTTTTCCTTGGCTTGCAAGAGCCAAGATGAGGTGCAGCACAAGGAGAGAGGAGTGTATTAAACAACCTCAAAAAGGGAACTTCACTGGTATGAATGTCTAAGTCTGAAGCAGTTGTATGCCACCTTGGTGGCACATTGGAATCACTAGAGGCGATATGAAAACACTGATGTCTGGACCTCTCCCCCATGTGTTAATGTGTCTGGGGATAGCATCGGGGTCTTTTTAAGTTCATGAGGTGATGCTGATGTCAATTCAAGGTTGAGAACCATAGCTCTAGACTCAGTGAGCGATCACCATGATGATCTTCTCTTTAATCATTTATTTTCCACTCAGACTCATTGACTTGTACCTTCTCAGTCATAATGGGACCATGTTATGTTCATCCAGGACCTGCAAGACTGGCTAGTCTTGCCCTCTCTTTTGAGGCCATGGTGATGTGACAGAAAGAGCACTGGATCCAGGTCCAAGGACTAGACTCTTCTGTTCATAGTTAAATGAACAATATGACAAAGCATGAATAAGTTATGGCATCCTTCCGAGTCTCTTTTTTCTAAGATACTGGACTTGGGGAAATTCAGTGACTATTATGAATATACCTAACTCAGTTTCAGGCATATGGCCATAAAAGTTTGTTCAGTAAATATTTTTGTCTTTGTTTCTGTTTTTTATGTTATAGATGAGGGTACTCCACCCAAAAGGGATAAAGTAATTGTCTAGAGCTCTTTCTATTATATCTGAGGCCATGAGATTTCTTATTTGGGTGTAGATTTTTTTTTTTTAATACTTGGACCAATTAACAACACAATCCTATAATTCTCTCCATTGGTTACCCCTTAGCCCCTTCCCCTATCAACATACAAACACACGTAGTCACAAATGTGGTTCAAGAGGATCTACAATTCAGGAGCAAGCATGTATGCTAATGCTGCCTCCGGATTTCTAGGGCTTGGACTGCTCACCAAATCAAAGCTCTGAAAACATTCCATTTGGGGATCCCAAACAATCTATCTCCATCTCCTCCTTTATCTCCTCCATCGACAAAATGGAAAAATTCCACAGGAGATTAATTCTTGCCTGTATGGCACTTTAAAGATTAAAATGCACTACATTAAAAAAAAAAAAAAAAAAAAAAAAAAAAAGGCAAAGCATTAACCATAGGGAGGAATAGGAAAATCACCAAGGGAAGAGGTAATAACAAATGAATCAGCCAGAAGGTAAACCTTTGCTAAAAATGAGCTATTCAAGTGGTATAAATTTAAATTTCCTGTCTTGATCCAGGAGTAGCTGCAGTTTACCTGATTGAGACAACTAAAATCAAATTTCCAGGCAAAGCTGCTGGGTTTATATGAAGGGCAAGTCCATTTTTTTAATTAAAAAACATCCAGGTAATTTAATTCTTTGATGAGCACGGGGGCACTTTTTCCCTGTCTCCCTGTCTGTCTTTGTCACCCTGTCTCTTTTTCTTACTCTCATTTGATCCTCATATTCAAACATGTCACAGTTGATGGTGTTTTAAGTCATGTTTAGTACAGCTAAATATATACCTGTAAAAAAAAGGAGCTTTTTATTTCCAGTACTGCCCAAAGTGCCTAGTGGCCATAAAACATTTTGAAAACAGAAAACACTGCTAGGTACCAATATAGACTCTTGTTCCTTGTTATCACCCAAAAAGGATTCCAAATTTCCCTCAAATATATCTAATTTGGTCAAATACTAAATGCTAAAATGAGGTACATGTTTTCTAGAAAACTACAACATCAGCTAGAAAAATATTTTTTACTTGATATTATAAGTTTGTCTTTCCTGAGATGCCTTCACTATCTACCCCTTGGGACACCTCCATTTCACATTTCCAGTGAGGCCCAAGCCTAACTTCTTTTGTTTTTAAGATTTATTTTATTGTTTTTGATAGACAGAGAGAGAGAGAGGGAAGTGGGAGGGCCCGGAGCAGTCTCCATAGTTGTACATCATCAGTTTTCGAAGTAGTTTCATTCCACACAGGCAGGTGGGGGCCACGCAGAGCTCCCGGGAACTGGGCTGGGGCCTTCTGCATGGGAAGCACTCCCCCTTGAGCCAGGGGCCGAACTGGGGGTGAGAACTTTACTGGGGGCCTCCCACATGGGAAGCACACCTCAGTTCAGCATATGGGTCCACATTGGCCAGAGCCAGGATGATCCTTGGTCCCCAGGGTTGCAAAGCCAGTGCTTAACCCACTGAGCCATCCCAGCTTCCCCCAACCCTATCTTCTTTCAAGAAACCTTTGCTGCTACAACCTATACTGCAATAACCCCTCTCCACTTTTGTAAAGTAAAAAATAACAACAACAACAAAATTAAAACACTAAAAGGCAAATTTTAATATGACAAAAGTAATGGTTGGCTGCCGTTGCCTGCCCAAGCACAATTCTCCGAAGTGGTGGTGGGCGGGAAGACTGGCTGCTTGGAAGGGAAAGGAGAGCCTATGCAGGTAACCCCATCATGAAGCAGGGGAGCCAAGAGTGGTCTCCGTGTCTCCAATCTTCCTGGATGGAACTAATGAGATGGGTGCCAAACTGTCTGGGAGATTCCTGGAATCACTGTCTCTTTCCTGGAAGTCCTGTCAATCACAGGGCCAGGAATCCTCCCACGGATATTTAAGCTGAAACAGACAACTGCCACCAGGTGGCACCAAACTGTGGCCAGGACCAGGAAGGACTTAGGTGGCAACTACCCCTGGAACTCCCAGATGACTAGTTAGCCCACCTCACTCTGGTCATTTCATTAACCTCACAATATGATGCCAGGTTTTAAGCAAGTGAATTTTTTGGACCATGGTTCTCTTAACATAGAGAAAGTTTTACTCTACTTATTATTGAACTCAGTTTTACACAGTGTTATTTTTAAATGTGTATATCTCAGCCGCAAGTTCACTAAGGAGAAGAATCATGTTTTCCATCACTCTTGTATGCCCCACAGTGTCTAATGTGGTAGGGGTGAGGGGTAAATAAATATTCAACAACTACTGGTCTTATTGCATTGTTGAAGCATTAGGACAGTATAAATTGTCTCAATATAGATTTCCTTTAACTTCATGGATATTAATGTGTCTTTCCTAGATACTCTTCCCCCAGGTACCTCCCCACATGCATAGGAGGTTCTTGGACTGGGCTCGATCACTGGTTACACTCTCAAGATACAATCCATTCATTCCTTTATCAGAGAACTAAACAAAAGAACAAAACATCTGTATTCAAAATACACGATCCAGCAGAAGTAACACCCCCTATGATTATTACAGAAGCACAAGCATGTTTTTATAACAAAACAATATCACATTCACACACACTATACTACTTTAAAAAGGGTGTTATTTTGTGATCCCATTGCTCAGTAATAAACATAACTTTCTCTTCTTTCTATATTGTAGTTTAAACCTAGCTGCTCCTCAGACCTCTCTTTTTCCTATCTCTGTGCTAAGTGATTGACGAAAATAGAACACATACACATGCACATGGGCAGTATGTCCTTCTCAGGAGGAGTCACCAGCACAAAAGTCTGGAATGTGCTTGGCTTTGCAACCATCACAGCAAGGTATTAGAAATATTGGATTTAGTGTTGTGTGTCCACAGATATAAAATTAGGCCGACAGAAGTCTGGATCTGGGCCTCACTCCATACTGCTAACTTGTAGAGCGTTGGAAGCCAAAAGGGTTTGGAACGGTTGTCTCTCTACAGATGCTGCCATTCATTTCTGTGGGAACAGGACCACTTACATCTAATTACAGTTTCTGCTTAAATTAACAGGACAGACATGACAGCAAAAACTTCTTCAGACTAACTGGTGGGGAGACCTTTAGCTGACACAGCTTATGAAGGAGTTGGCTTGCAGCAAAGTAATGTCAATTTAAAAAAGTAATTTAGAATTCATATAATTCCATCCAACAATTTGTGGCAGCCAGCAAAAAAAAAAAAAGTCTGTGGGGTGGGGGTGGAGAGGCAGCAGAGGGGGCAGGCAGGAGCATACACTATTTTAGAAAGAAGAATAGATTTTACAGAGTAAACAATTTTAGAGAGATTAGGTTATTTTAGACAGAACCATTACCCAGTGAATCGGCAGTGAAGCTGACATTTGAACGCTGACAGTTGAACTTCAGGGCCCTGTCGGTCATAACTGCCTCCAAGAATATCTAGTGCCCTGACACACATTGAAATACCACTTTATCAAACAATTAAAGAAGAGTCTGTGCTTAATACTGGTTTGTTGATGATTTGACTGACTTCCATTCTGGCCAAATTTATGCCATGGGAGGATCCGAGGTGAATTGAGCCTTCAAGACTACGTATCCCTAGAATGGGTCATTAAGTAACCCACAGGATTCAGCCCCTTAAAAGTCTGCCTCCAGCCTGCAAAGGGAGCCATGCTGCCTTTTGGTAGGGCTGCCCAGCAGATGCCTCGGATTCATAAAATTGGTCCCCAAACTGCCCTCCTGCCTGTTCTGTATCTTATTCCATCACTCCTGTCCATCTACCTAAATGGCCAGCTTGATGCTCCTCACCAGATTCTAGCTACTGTCTTCCTGACCTGGGCTCTGATGACCATTCCTTTACCTTGGTCAAACACCCTGGCAAATAATCGCTTTGGCAGGGGCCAGCCTTAGAGCCACAGATACCCATACACTCGCTGTCCCCAGAGACAGCTCTCACTGGGAAGAAACCACTCCTGTAATCACAGACATATGGATCCGGGATGCTTGTTCCATTTGGAGTCTAGAGAAGTACATGGAGGAACCCAGTCTTATTATTTGTGCAAGTAGGTACTGAAAATAAAAAAAGTTGTAGGGTTACACAGCACATTAGCTTTAAGTATAGATGTATTAGATACATATGTAGACACAATATACAAATATATATGAAAACATGCACATGAATACTGTATATTTTAAAAAGGAACATACCACATTTAAAAGGTGTTTCTGAAAATGAAGCACTTAAATAAAGTTCTCCTAATTGCTCATCCTAATTCCTGATGTGAGGACAAGAAGTCCCTCTTTTTAAAGGTACAGTTCCAGAGACTGAATCATAGGAGTCAGAATCATAAAACAATAGCTAAATTGCCTACAATATAACTATACATTCACTGACCTTTTAGTTTTTTATGTGACATAATTCTCTACAGTTCAGAATCAAATTTATTTCAAGAAACTCCCAGATTTGAGGTTAGCAAATCATAGCCCATGGGCCAAAATGTAGCCTTCTGCCTGTTTTTGTCAATAAAATGTTATTGGAACAGAGCCATGCTCATTTTTTTGCATCCTGTCTACAGCTACTTGCACAATACAATAGCTGAGTTGAGTAGTTGTGACACAGATCATATGGCCTTAAAGGAAAAACTCTGTTTCTTTTCCCTACTCATAACTTCTGACACCAAATGTGTGGGTATCTTCTCCTATCCCAAGCAATCCTCCAGCTCTCCAGCCAGCAACGGCATGTCTTACAATTCAATTCTGATACTAACTTCCCAAAGTTAGTGCAGATCCTCAAGTTAAGGGCCTAGTCCCACAAGGCTGCCTCTACTTCGGACACCAAATGCAAGTCCCAGGTGGTCACCTGTACTTCTGCCAACAGATTATAAATCCCACAACCCATTCCTGTATTTTGACTATTTGCTATAACAGTTTACAGAGCTCGGGAAACATTTAGGTTAATCGGTCTATTATAAAAGATTCAGTAAACGATAGTTGAACAGACAGATGAAGAGGTGCATGGTGTGAGGTCTACAAGGGTCTTGAGAGCAGGAGCTTCTGTCCTAGTGGAGTTAGGGTACACCGTCCTACAACCATGTGGTGCGTTCACCAACACAGAAGCTTTCCGATCCCTGAAGCTTAGGTTCTTACGCAGGTTTCATCATATAGGTATGATTAATTATTAACTCGGTCTTCAGCTCCAGAGGATAGGAGGTGAGGCTGGAAGTTCCAAGCTTCTAATTATGGCTTAGTCTCTGACAATCAGCTCCCATTTGAAGCTAACTTGGGGCCCCCAGCCCCAGTCATCTCATCGGCATACCAAAGACACCATCCCAAGGGTCTTAGAAACTCTTATGTAAGGAACCTGAGTCAAAGATCAAATATCAGAACAAAAGATGCTCCTGGCACCCCTATCACTCAGGAAATTACAAAAGTTTTAGGAGCTCTGTGCAGAAATGGGGGACAAAGATAAAATACATTTCTGATTAAACTACATCCACAAAATCTAAGATATTTACTATCTGGCCCTTTACAGAGAAAGTTTGGCAACTGCCTGTCCTAGATAAATAATATGGGACATATTAACTTACAATGTAGATTTTAGCAACACAATAAAAAAGCCTCTTGGGAGGTCTACTTAAAGGCTAATAAGAATGCCACCTCTGATGTCCAGAATTCAGGACAGACTGTTCCAAATAGCTGATTTTTTAATTCATGCACTCCCAATCAATCATCAAAAATTTAACCTGTACTGAAATACCAAGACATTTTTGCCAACTTCTCCAGGGCCTACTTGTTATAAAATAAACTCATCATCCTTTATTCTCAGAGTCTCAGACTAGCAGGAGTATATATTTGCTTGGTTGATTTAAATAATAAAGAATAACTGAAAAAAAGTAAAGCAGCTCATGAGGTTGATATAAAATCTCCATTTCCTTAGCAGTGAAAAGAAAAGAGTTGGGTAAAGCAATAGAGATAAAAATTTATTTCTCCTTAGAGGACAAAAAACACCGCTTTCAAGTAAGTAAATAATTGTTCATTTAAATAGCATTTCACTGTGTAAAAATGACATAAGTCTGTAAGTTACTGGTTTCTGCCCCCTTTTAAAATCTCTTCTAGACATAAAGAATAATTCCAAAACAGGGAAAAAACATAACATACATTTACCCGTGACCTTAAGGGACATGAATGATGAATGGGGGCTCCCCAAGTCTGCACTGTGCTCGTCTTGAAGCAGAATTTGGGAAGTTAATATAAAAAGCATGTGCTGGGCTCATGACTGAATAGAACCATCTCTAAAACCTTGGACACATACATATAAATCTGATCTCTTTTGATTCTCATTTTGTTCATTTTACTCTCTTTTAAAAAGGGATTCATGTTTTATTGATGCTAGACCATTGTTTGGATGACTCTTCTAGTTGAGAAGGAGGCTACAGTTTGTGGCATCTCAATTATAAAACTGACATACTATCCCTCATTGCTACCACGTAGAGGTAGAAAAGGATTCAGACTGGAAATCGCAGGCAGTAATTTGGGTCTCACCTTCACTTTTATCTAGCTGTGCAGTCTTAGGCCATTTGCCTACTCTATGCCTCAGGTTCTTCACCGGTAAAATGTAGATCATGACAGAAGCCCAAACCTGCCAAAATGCAAAGCTGCAGGAATAAAATGAAGAAGATAAAGACTGATTATTAAGAAGCTAAAATTTTAAGAAACATTAGCATTTTCTCCCAAAGGGTACATGCTTTCAATTCAATTTATCAAACAGAAATTGAACATTTTCTTACCACAGGTGTGCTGACCATGTTAATATAGAGTTTGGATGTGCTGAGGCTAGCCCCTGACTACTATCTTCCCCCAGCCCTCATTCTCAAATGGTGCTGGTTCCAACCTTCTGTGGGGTCGGAGTGAAGCTTCATGGGAAAACACTGGGAAGCAGAGAAGCAGAAGGTGGGGTCCATATTCACCTATTCTATCTGCCCAATCTCCTACCACTGGACCAACGCAAGCAGAGGTAATTACCTGGGAGATTTTTGGAGTTGCTGTCACTGCCTTGTCAGTCCCAGCTAGCCACAAGACCCAGAATTTATACAGAGGTGAAAAATTGCCACAGGTGGTGCCAACCAAACTTGGGAAGCAGGTAGATTTGGATGCTTCTATTAAATCCAGTACCCAGAAGCTAGTCAAACAGGATTGCATTGGCCATTTCCTATAATACTGTCCCTCGTATTTCAGCCAATTTATTTCTCCAGCCCCCCACCTGTCACAGAATGATGAGTAAAATGACAAAAATAGGCATAAAAAGAGTGGAAAGCCAAAGATCACTGGCTTACTCCTGAAGTATTTGGTTGTGAGGAAATGAAAAAATCTAGCATGTTGGATTTACTGATAAAGCTTTTGTGAAGGGCTCTTTGCCACATCATCGAATCTTGAGTTCATGGCTAAATGAAGAGATGATCTTGTTTAGAACCCTATCTCATTGAATCTTAAGAGTTAAATAATAGTTGGAAAACACCTTTGAATTTATAGGTGCTGAATATTTCTTTGCCTTATCAATTAGAATCTGAGAAATAACCCTTTAGGGCTCAGGACCAATAATAAGGCAAAGAAATATTTTACCCAAGTCTTCCTAATGTGATTACTTAGATATTAATATTATACTGGTGATCATTTGCAAAACATACATTACCAGATATTGGTAAAAAGTGCTTTTTTACACAGAGCTCCAGAACATTTTGAAAGCAGAAATTGACACATAACCCTACTTAGAAAGTGAGTATGACCAACAGTCCTTCAGATAGCCACTCCAGTGGATAAAGAAAAAGTGATAGAAATGGAAATTTTAGCCTTCAGCACCCTGGTAGTATCCTCCTCCAGGCCATCAATATGCATTACGATCAAAGGAAAGGCAATTTAAATTTGTTGGGCTGAATTTTTTTCCAGCCTATGGGCAAGGCTGTTTTATTTGCTTGACCCTCTCCAGTTGTAAAACTATTTATGGTCAGATATTACCCAACGTGTGAGGAGCCATGGAACAAAATTACATTTCTTTTAACCAAGGGTAGGGGAAATAAGTTAATTTCATGCTATTTTTTGAGGTCAGATAACAAAATGCACATTTATCCAGGAAGAGGCTTCTTCCCCAAATTGTTAGGCCTGAAAGTAAAAGCCCCTGAAGCCAAGAAGTCGATGAAGGGAAGGTCTCAGAGTGCAGCCAACTGGCTGGAGAACCCAATGGCAGCCAGTCAGGTGCTTTCAGAGCACAGGACCATTGCTAATGGCTCCTGCATTGTGTGACCACAATGACGATGCCAAAGAGAAACCCCTGGCCATTGTCATTGCTACTTCTAATGAATCCAGAAGAGAACACAGGCGGTCACAGCTTGGTGGGTAGCTGACTCCTACCTTAGTAGTTCTTAAACTTCAGTGAGCATCACCCAGAGGGCATGTTAAAACACAGGTTGCTGGCGTCACCTCCAGCGTTTCTAACTCCGACAGTCTGGAGTGGAGCTGATGCTTTGTTTACTTTTTTAACAAGTTTCCTTGGTGATGCTGTGGCTGCTGATCTGGAAATCACACTTTGAGAATCACTGTCCTAGATTCACTGTCCTAGAATCACTGTCAAGACAAGGATGGTCTCAGAATGGGAATGGGAGATACACCCCTATATTTCCATGAATTGTGTTTGCATAGCAGATTCTATCAGTCTTTTTTTTGTTTTTGTTTCTGACAGAGAGACAGAGAGAAGGGGGAGGGCCCAGAGCAGTCTCCATAGTTGTATATCATCAGTTTTCAACAGTTTCATTCCACACAAGTGGGGCAGGAACCGGGCCTGGGGCCTCCTGCATGGAAGGCATGCCCCTGCAAGCTGGGGGCCAAACTGGGGGCCTAACTGGGGACCTCCCACATGGGAAGCTACCCCAACAAAAACCGAACTGGGGGCCACACCCCAGTTCAGCATTTGGGTCCATATGGGCCGGGATTCAATTCTCAGACCCTGGGGCTGCAAAGCAAGCGCTTAACCCACTGACCCATCACGGCTTCCCTGATTCTTTCCGTTTTAATGAACACCCACAAGTCCTACCAATAAAACTCTACTCAGAGATCACCTTGGATTAATGTTGTAGGAGACTCTCCCATCCCCTAAAGAATTATGGTTCAAGAAAGCGGTCTTTAAGAGTTGAGAGACTGATAGACCCAAAGCTAAGATGGTGATCGTGAGAGGAACTCTGGCCCAATATCCTCAAAGACACATGGCTCTCACTCTGATGATAACATACTGAAGTGGCTTAATCTAGAGACACTTCCAAGGTCAGATCCACACACCCAGCAGTCCATCTAAATCTGTCTGATGCCAGATTCTGGGGCAGAGCACCCAGTGAGTGATGCATCTAGAGGCTGGTGACCATGATTCTTGAGTCAAGGCTTCACTCAGGCCAGAGGATGATCTTGGCACATCTGTTCTGAAATGATCCACAGACCAAGAACAGATGCCTTAAAAATATCCCCACATACTCCAGGTCTCTTTCATGCTATGCTGAAGACATTGAACTGGTCTTCCCTCTGGAAAGGGCCTTAGAAGAGGGGGAAAGTCCTTTGCACAGCATGTTATAGTTTATAGTTTCACATGTATTAGCACTTGATTCTCAAAATTCTGAGATAGGGGAAGCCGGGATGGCTCAGTGGGTTAAGCGCTCACTTTGCAGCGCTGGGGACCGGGGATCGAATCCTGGCCCCGGCCCGTGTGGACCCATATGCTGAGCTGGGAGCTCCCTCAGTTCGGTTCTCTCTCTGTCTCTGTCTCTGTATCTCTGTATCTCTCTCTCTCTCTCTCAAAAATAAAAATGAATAAATAAAATTCTGAGATAAAAGTGTAATTATTAGGAGCATGCCCATTTTATAGATGAGGAAATGGAAATCAATAAAGTTTGCTCAACGTCAAAGACTTGAGATTCAAACCCAGGCCACACAAGCTCAGTGCATGATGTCACACTGCCTCTCAGAGGCCATGCAACAGATGTACAGCAGCCCCAGTCCTGGAAAATATCCTCAACAAAAGTCAGGAGGACAACCAACAAAACTAATTAAGATTCCTCATGCCAAGCAAAGTGACAAATGAATGGGGCAAAGGGCAAGCTGTTTGGCCAGTAAACAATAGAGAAGCAAACAAAAACAAGATCAAGTGGGATTCTTTTTATAAAAAACAGACATTTTACATAGTGATTTCACAATTACAAAGTAAGACATTTCTCTGAGGGCACACACTCAATTTCGCAATAGTTTTTATTTTAGGATTTTTCAGAAAGAATCATTAGTATGAAAACTAAAACTGCTTTGTTAGAGGTGGTCAATTTCTGAAACCAGCAATGTTGAGAATGCTTGGAACAATTTTTAAATATGTATTCGTGAAGACACACTTTTCTCCTAAACTTATTCTCCTCCTTGCTTCTTTTCTCTCTTATGTTCTGGGTCAGAGCAAGCCCTAAGCAGAACTGACAAACAGAAGTTTATTTTCAGCACCACCTCCTCATGCCTAATCTCCACTCTGACTGTTTTTCTAAAAAAAAAAACCCAGGTACTTCTTCCTACTTCCCTTCACGCAAGGACTCTGTTTTCTTTCCTTTCCAATCAAAATCTGCCCTCCAGAAAGGATATGATAAATTTTTCACATTCTAGGCCAATGGTTTCCAACTTTGCACATTAAATTCATCCTTTGTGCCTGGGCCCCACCCTAAACCAATTGAATCAGAATTTCTGACAAACAAACAAACAAATAAATAAAGCCTCCATGTGATTCTAACATGTAGCCAGGGTTGAGAGTCACTGTATATATATTCATGGAAAGGCTTATTCTATTACCTGTTCTGAAGACATTTGAGTTTATAAATTTATCATAATAAGGCTTTAGTAGTGAGATTTTTTAAGCAGGCCATGAGATTGATGCAGAGTGGAGGGAGAATTGGAGGAAGAGGACATCTGTGTTGAAATCACCCGTGTATGGGTGGATTTCCATCTCCACCTCTGAACTTTGTGGGATTCATTACGGGAGGGTCCTTCAGACATGTGCATGTGGCTTAGGATCATTCTATCTCACGATTTGCCTCAGACACAGCACTCTTTGATTGTTAGTGTTGCCTACATTTAGACCCATTAGTTACCTCTTTTTTCTCCATGCTGTCAGAATATTTCCTTCTTAGGCCTGATTCAAATAACTGCCCATGACTTCCAACATACAGGTATGGGAGCAAGGGACCCCTATTTATTTAACATGGTAAGTGTTGTGATGATGGTCCCCAGTCTTCCTGTAAAGAGATGGATTAAAGATGGCTGTTTCTTTCTGAACAAGTCTCATGGGATGGCAGTTTGGTAGGATCACCAAGAAAGCAGGGTCAGGTTCTTAAAGTCTTGTGGGCTCTGAACCACAATTTTATCATTGCATCTGAGAGTGATCAGGCCTTTATGAGGTGACTCATACTAATCTACCACACAAATCATAACCCAATGTACTCATTGTCAAGATCTTTGATTGCCAAATGGACCACTCCTGTTGGCTAGCATACACCTTAGTTTAGGAAATCAAACTCAGGGCAAGAGCTTCCTTAGTGAGAATACAGAGAAAATGCACGTAACAAAAAGGTGCCTCCACAAAATGCTTCCTGAGAGCCTACCTAAAAATTCTAAAAAACCAGAGATTCCTATATTTTAGCAGTACTCACTGCCTCTTCTCCTGCCTTCGAAACACAGGCCTGTTTTCTAAAAGTTATGTATTTTCCGGCGTATAAGACGACCAGGCGTATAAGACGACCCCCTAATTTTACAGTTAAAACATAGGTTTAGGCCTATATTAACTGTATAAGACTACCCCCCACTTCCGAGGCTGTAGTCTTATACAGCGAATATAGGCCTAAACCTATGTTTTAACTGTAAAATTAGGGGGTCGTCTTATACGCCTGGTCGTCTTATACGCCGGAAAATACGGTAAGACTCTGGGAGTGGCAGAAGAATCAGTCCAAGACAATAACTCTGTTGAACGGATATTGCCAAAGAGTCATTACCCAACATCTGCTTTAGTCTCTTCTACCAAACCAGTGGTTCTCAAACGTTCTGCACATTAGAATTGCCTGGCAGTTAAAAAAAACCTCTGATACCTAGAGCCATATCCCAAAGCAATCAGATCAGTGTTCCTAGGGGTGAGAGTCCATGACATCAATATATTAGGAGTTCTAATGCTAATACGACTATAAAAATGAATTGCCTATGAACTCAGATTATTATTATTTTTTAAATCCCCCTGGGGTGATTCCAAAAAAGTAGCCAAGTTTGTGAACCACTGAACTGTATCTGTTAAACCAATTAGCATATCCACAGTCAGATTCCCTTCTCCCTCAGACAAGGCTGGAAATAGATTCCTATCCCTTTTGTTCTCTGCCACCATTTAGGCTGGTTCAGGGTAAGGAAAGTTTATATTTGTATTTACATGCCACATACTGAAGAGGTCTGTACATATTTGTCTCATTCCAAACATAAGTTGCACATCCCAATGGGCTGAACTTCCTGAAAAAGACGTATGTCAACCACAGTCCTCCCCAGGTCTCCTTAATCAACTCTGAGGTTGGGTGCTGGGAATTTGAAGATTTTTTAAAACTCTCCCAAAACTGATTCAAAACTAAGGTTGAGAATTGCTGAGCCATGTAGTTCACCTGGAACTTGTGGCTTCTGGCACTTACAATAATAATAATACCAATCTTTATACAGAGCCAGATTCTGGGGTGACCAACCAGGCAAATGCCTGTGGTAGCAATACATTATTAATAGAAGTGTTAAAAATACCATAGTGCGTGTTGCCAGTGAACTCAGGTTGCTATACAGACCTTCTAACATCAAGGGTGAATGGCCCCATTTCTACTAAGCAGACAAACTTTCAAAAAAAATTAAAAGGGAAAAGAGAAAAAAGAAAAGAAAGTATTTTTGCCAGTATTGACCCCTCCTCCTCACTAAAAAATTATTTTTGACATCCACAGTGCTCATATACATTAATCCAGCCCTAATTTCATGTCAGTTTTCACAGACACTATTTGGATTGGCTGTTTCATGGTAGACTGTATGATAAAACAACAAAGCCAGTGGTGCTGCCATTTATTGAGCATTCACTATACTTCTGGTGCTAAGACTTATTATATAGTAATAACTTCTTTCTTCTTACCAAAAGTCCTCCCATATGGGGAGAATATTCATTCATTCATTCATTCATTCCTTCAACAAGCACAGGCTGCCTGATGCAGAACAAGGCAGTATTTGATAACGGTTAAGAACACAGGCTTTGGAATGCCAGTATGGATTTGAGTCCCCACCATGTGAATACTGGTTGTATGCCTTTGGGCAAGTGATTCCTTCTAAGCCTCAGTTTCCTCCTCTGTGAAATAAGGATAATAATTTCACCCAAAACAAGTAACTCATTAGAGCACTGGACACATGGCTGATAACTATTGAGAAAGAGTCATAAGGATCAGACACAATTATTGCCTCTATGTGTACTAACAGTGCTGCTAGACTGGGTGCTGGACACTTTTATCTCCTGAGTAAATTCATTCATCCAATTGTTTATTCATGTCTTTAGGAATTCAATCAGTCAACAAATCATTGTTTAATGCTGTGCTCAGCTGTAGGAGCTCACAGGTAAGGAGGAGACAGTAAATAAATAGTGATGAGCTCTGCAGTGAAGGAGGGTGTGTGTGCAGCACCCTGGCAGTGCAGAGGGAGGACTGGGGACCTTGCTGAGGGAAGCAGGCCAAGGTTTCATGGCCCAGAAGACATTCAAGCAGCATCTTGGCAGAAAGGTACAGCCAGTGATGTGAGAGTGAGAGGTAGGGAGAGGAAGAGCATATGACAGGATAAGTTTCGAGGATGATGGCCATCACTGACTGGAGAGGAAGGTCCTTGACTTTTCCCTGGGTTTTCATTCTGGGTGTGGGGTTGGGGGGTGGGATTTAATTTTTGAGCCTGTGGACTTAGGTTAATCTACTATACATCTCAGAAAATCCTCATTAAGATTTGATGAGTTACCTATGCAATTCTTATGAATAAATTCAGCAAAGCTGTAAGCCAGTGTGTTTTCATTTTCACAAGCACTCTATCATTTACCTGCAAGAAACTACAAGTCCAGAGGCAAAAAGGAAACCTGGGTTTAATAACTGTTTGCAGTGGATAGTACAGTATGATTTTCATACTATTTTTCTCTTGGATTTATTTTATTGGCCTTTAAATATCAAACACATGATTCTGCATCAGAAAGAGGCTTTTGAAATGTTAACAGAAAGAGGTAGTACCAACATTCACTTATTAGATTAGGATATATTCTAAATACAAAGGATTCTATCCCTGGGATTTCTGTAGAAAGAAATTTCTGCTGATGTAGCTACAAAACGTAGACCAGAAACAGTAGCACTGTGTGTCACTCACCTCTACTCCAGAGGCTGCATGCTCTGGACGCGTCTGCATGCTCCCAGCATCCAGGGTGTCTCCTTGGTAGTATGTGAGGGCTGTCTGGAAAAAAAATCCAGCCATTGTCAATATAATGAGAATGATTACATGGCTGGATACTTTCTGGACAGCCCTCGTACTTTAGCCCTTAAATCTGGACCTGTGCAACACAATAAAATAAGGGGGAAAAACTGACAACTATACATGACAGCGATTGTCCTTAAAAATTGGGATTGAGGGTAGTATTTATTTTCTTTTTATACTTGTACTTTTCTGGATTTTTCAATTTTTAAAAAAGAATGCTTTACTTCTTAAAATGTTTCCTGAAGTTACATAATTAAATACATCATAATGAGAACACAGGTCAAACACTAAATTACTTGGGCTTCATATATGCTCTTTCACAATTTTTATAAACCCATTTTGCTTTGTTTAGCGCAACTGTGACAGACACATGAGCGCTAGTGCTTAAGTGCGTCAATGAGAATCACTATGGTTACTGTTGTAAAATCCATCTGTTAACTTTCATTCCTGTACATTTTCATTTTTTAGTTACAGCGTATTTTGGAGTTTATGATTAAATTAATTATATTTTTGTAATGTGTACTTTTAAATTAATTTATTTTCACAGTGATAAAACAATAGAAATACAATGGCTGAACTATGGATCTATTCCTCACAAAAGCTTCACCAGAAAACATGTAATAGGAGCAGAAGGTTTGGAGGTAATTCACTAAAATTTCTCCCAAGGACTTAGAACAATCCACATGAAGCCAGTAATGACAACGTTTTAATCATCTGTAAGAACCACTAGCTAATATTATATTTTAAGAATCAAATCAGGATTATTATAATCTTATAGACTGTTTCTTTTGTCAAGAAATTAAATAATAGGGGGGAAAAACACATCATCCCTTGGTCATAGTCTTACACAGCAAGAAACATTTTAATTGTAAATACATCTTTTAGAGCCCTTAAATTTCAAAAAGATGAGGAGGAAGACGGATCCTGTGTACTTACTAATCTGTAAATAGAGTACCAGGCCAGGAATCAATTCTGAAATGCGGCATCAATTGCACAGGCTTCCACTTAGTTTTAGTTGAATAAAAGCCCTACTAGATACGCAAATAACATCAAACTTGCCAGATTAAAGAGAGGCCCCTCATACTCTAACTCATGATTGTCAATCATCACCCAGGATTAAGGGATATATTTTAAAAACCTAAAAGCAAGCGCTTCCTTTTAACTTCTGCCTACTGCGCATTTTGGATTATCGCCCAGAAATAGTATTACTTGAAACAAGACTGCCTCCCTCCTACCATCTAGGAGAAGTGCATTGTTACCATCTGCTGTTGTCTATTCGGAATGAAACTCAGCAAGGCCTGCAGCTTAATGTTCAGAGCCCTTCAGCAGACTCTGCTTGTGTTTAGAACGCAGCTTCATATTTAAATGGAGCTGATTTTCGGTTTAGTCAGTGTTTTCGCAACATTGCTATCCTCCCCACCAGAAAGAAGCAAATTAGTGTCAGCTAAAACGACCACATAGTCACACTGCAAAGTGGAACTTCCTTTAAACCCTGCAGTGACCAATGAAGCTTTACTTGTAAACTCTCCAGGTTTATTCAGGTGAATAATTTTCCCATTTTGTATTTTCTCATTAGCATTACCTTCTCCAGACATCCATATTACTTTCACTATTAGAAAATATTCTTTTAAAAGGTATGTGTTGTTAGTGAATAATACCCCAAAGATGTAACCATGAAAGGGCCTTTTTAAAAAGTTATAATAGGTCTAGCAAATCCCAGATTTTGTGAATTTATATGAAAGAGATGTATAAATAATATATCTAAAATACATACCAGAAACTAATAACAGTTTCCCTCAGGTAGGGTTTGGGGGAGACTAAGAGTCTGCAACGGGAAAGACATTTATATGTCTATATTGTTTTGTGCTTTTTAACATATAAAATATACAAAACTTTTTTTTGTAATAACCAACAATGTGGTTAGTTATAATTGTGAAAAAGAAAGTATATAATAGTGCTTTAAATTTAAGATAAAATCACATGCCGGCACTAATCTTATCAAAAAATAACCTTTTAGTAAGATTATTAAAACAAAGTGTTAATTTATGAAAAGTTCAGCGCTCTATTAAATTGCTAACAAAACACTGAATTACAACCCAACAGGTTACTTCATTGAATTCATTCATCCACTCCTGGCAAAGACATTCCAAATTTGAACTTAATTAATATTCCTTCTCCTGGTTTCCATAGTTTCTTTTTAAACATGAGTGCCCGCAGAAAACTGGCAGCAACTTTACTCATATTCTCAATAATAACCCCCTCTGGCTATCAATATGTATGAAAATTTTTTTCATGCTCAAAAGCGCTGCCATTTTCATATCTTTTGTTTAAAAATAGGCTAATAACATTTCTTCCTCCCTCTTTCCTATTCGGTGCATGCATACTTAACTCTTTCCCTACCTGTGGTTCACACCATGCTCAGCTGTAAAGTGAAGGCTCAAGAGTAGTGCTGCCATTTTAGACTCAAACT
This sequence comes from Craseonycteris thonglongyai, assembly GCA_004027555.1. Classification (NCBI taxonomy): domain Eukaryota; kingdom Metazoa; phylum Chordata; class Mammalia; order Chiroptera; family Craseonycteridae; genus Craseonycteris; species Craseonycteris thonglongyai. The sequence continues at coordinate 27,344 of PVKE010018814.1, forward strand.
ACAGCCACCCATTCTGCCTTCCCATAACCTCAAAATTGCAATGACCTGCAAAACCGGGGCCTGACAATTAAGTGTTGTGGTAGAAACCAATACCATGACTTGAAATTAGCTGGGTGCAGATAAATTTGTTTTAACACCTGAACGAACACACTCTTGGACACTGTAAACAACAACTAAATACGTTGGTAAAAAACTATACCTGTAAGAGAAAATGTCATGTGGGTTCACTGAAGTGATTCATTTATATTCCACATATTTTCACTAACACATTTTCCTATAGTCCAAAGTGAGTAAAAGCAGTCTCAGACCTGGTCTTGTATCTGTTCTCTGCCTTGTTTCCTTTTGGATCCATACTTGCCCTTGCTGGGCTGATTGCCTTCTGTGAGTCACAATGTCTCCAGCACTATGCTGCTGGGCTGTAGCAGCACACCAGACACCTGTGTCCACTTACTTCTAGTCTAGCATGTCCTCCTATTTCTGCCACGATGCTGTTGCTATTTTTGTTTGTTTTAGATGTTGCTCTTAATCTTCATCTAGCTGCTCCATCTCTGTGCATTTGCACATTCTATACTGCTGGAGAAAATAGCTCTGCTTGACTGTGTCTGTTGTGGTTTACAATAAGATTTACAATGTTATTGATCTGGGATGAGCTCCATTTTCCCTGGTTTGCACAAATCAGGCCTGGACCACACATCACATCAGCCCCTGTGGTCCCTGCTTGTGCTGATCTTTGCATTCAGTCCTCAGTAGCTATCAGTGTCAAAGGTACATATGTAGACCCCACCCAAGAGGCCACAGGGTCATTGACCTCTCTGGCTACTTCTCTTTGGTCTTGCAGACAACCATGGCTATCCCAACAAGTAAGCACACAGAGCAGTCTGTTCTCATGGCCACGATGGGCCTCGTCCACAACTGCTCTGATTCACTGATCCCTCTGTTTTCCCCTGAAAGGAATTATTTATCCTATTCCAGTGTGTTTGAGTGAGAAAAATAAACTTGCAAGCAAAAGAGCTAGGAATACAACATGCCAGGAAACAGCAAACTACAGTGGTACCTCGGTTCACGAACGCTTCTGTTCACGAACAACTTGGTTCACGAACAGAAAAGTTCATCAAAATATACTCCGGTTCACGAACTCCGCTTCGGTTCACGAACAGGAGCCGTGGCCATTTTAATGCTATTTCCTGGCTGTCACATGGTTGTGACTTCCTGTAGGAAGATCGTGGAGAGAAAGAGACACAGAAAAAAGTACGCTGTGAGTACTTTCAGTGACTTTTTTTTATTTTTGTTGTGCTCTTTCTACATTACTATACTGTACTAATGTGTATTGTAATTTGTTTCATATTTTTTGTGCTTCAAAAACCGAAAAAAAAGGTCAGAACGGATTAACCGGATTTACATTGAACCCTATGGGAAACTGTGCCTCGGTTCACAACCAATTCGGTTTGCGACCAGAGTCAGTTCACGAATTAAGTTCGTGAACCGAGGTATCACTGTATTTTGTTTCTAGTTGTATGTTTCTCCAAAACTTTTTCTCTTTTTCTATTACATGTCAAAGTACAAAAAGTAATATGAGGGGAAGCTGGGATGGTTCAGTGGGCAGGGGACTGAGGATCAAATCCTGGACCTGGCCCGTGCAGACCCATATGCTGAACTGGGGAGTGCCCCCTGTGCAGCCCCACGCTCACCTGTGGAATGAAACTATATGGAAAAACCAATGATGTGCAACTATGGAGACTGCTCTGGGTCCTCCCTCTTCTCTGTC
>PVKE010018815.1:0-29122 GCA_004027555.1 Craseonycteris thonglongyai
TCTAATTGTTACCAACCAATGTAACCTCATCAAATTTAACAATAAATTAAAAAAAAAAAAAAAATTTTTGACCTAATCTAGCCAGACCCAGAAATCTATACCAAGAGGAGTATAAACACATGCATCTTGGCTCAATTTCAGTGCTGTAATTATATTCTGCCTATGTAGAATTCTTCCTGCCATCCTCATTTAAGAAGTTATTTTTCCACCTCTTGTTCTAAATGCTGTTGTCCTATAGAGTACCCATCACATGGACCCCACAGGTGTCTATATTTCAGCCTGGTAAACCCACTTTATTATTAGGACTTGGTTGCACTTTAAGAGGGAGTTTTAAAGTATAAATATGATTATGCAAATACCACATAATATCAGTACTTGGGACCTTAAATGTGGTTTGGCCTGATAACCTTAAGATGCCAGGATAACTGTGTGCTTCCCTTTGTTTTTTTTTGTTGTTGTTTTGTTTGTTTGTTTGTTTTTGGGGGGTGTAGGAAGTAATTAAGGTGCTCTCAACATTGAATAGCAAACTATTTTTAACTGCTTCTAAGGTTAAAATCTCTAGTGCTGAGGGTCCTTACTGTAAATACATGAAAATCCCTCTCGTGGATATTAAAAAATTAGGCAACAATAGAATACTTTCAAAGTGTAACACCATGCTTTTATGCTGTTGTTGAGATTGTGGGTCCAGTTGAATCCTGGCAATACAAACTAATGTTGCATTGTAATTATAGGGATGTCTGTGTAAGGGAAAGCAATTTACCATCTACGCAAGCTAAAACTTACCACAAGGTGATGAAATGTATTCAACTTCTCAAGGCCTCAGTTTCTTCACCCATAAGTATTTCAGAGGGTTCACTCGGTAATAGAGAGATATTTATTGAATGTATGTAGCATAAGGGCTGCATATAGTAACATTAATTACATTTATTGAAATTAATTGTTATAATATCTATTTTTCTAAAAGATTAAATTCACAAGTGGCATTTTTATATACATAAAATATTCAAAAGTATATGAGACAATACTTAGAAATTATACACACAAAAAAAGAGAAATTATTTCAGAAACATGGGACTGAGAATTAAATTTAATTTTGAGTATTAAAACAACAAATGCTAAGACATATGAAAACATGGAAGACAGGGAAGCATAGAAGGTTTAGATAACTTGAATTATTTGAAAAAATAAACATGTCAAATCATTAGTAAAGATAAATACTTTGCTATATTAAGTGGTAAATTTTCTTTAAGTTATGATTTAATAAATTAAAAAAATGTTTAGCATATTTAATGCAACGGCACTCTAGTACCTAACAATTTTGACTATAAGAGTGACTCTGCTGGAACAATTTGTATTATTGCTGTGAAATGGAGTTATAATCAATCCAGCCATATGTCTCATTTTAAATTACTAGCCATATTAAAGAAGGCAAAATTAATTTTGTAAAATACTTTGTTTGATCAATTATATTTAAAATGCTAACATAGAAATAATTAATGAGACATTTTGTATTTTTCCTATGCCAGGTTTTTTTTATTGTTAAATATATTGTGGTGACATTGATTAGTAAAAATTACATAGGATCCAGTTGTACAACTCTACAATAGATTGTCTATGTTTTGCATTATGTATTCACCACCCAGAGTCAATTTTATTTTGATCACCATATATTTGAGTCTCCTCTTCCTCTACCCCCTACTGCCTTCCCCCTTTACCCTCAGGTAACCACTAAACTATTGAAGGTGTCCACGAGTTTTTGTTTCTTTGTTGCTTTCAGTTTTATATTCCACACATGAGTGAAGTCATACGGTTCTTGGATTTTTCCATCTGGCTTATTTTGCTTTCCATGATGATGTCAAGGTCCATTCATGTTGTCCTAATGACTGTATTTAATCTTTTATTATGGCTGAGTAATTTTGTTGTGTAAATGTACCACAACTTCTTTATCCAGTCATCTATCAAAGGACATTTTAGCTGTTTCCATGACTTGGCCATTGTGAATAGTGCTGTGATGAATATTAGGGAACATATATTTTGGAGGACTAAGGTTCTCAAATATTTTGGGTAGATGCTCAGAAGGAGGATTGCAGGGTTTAATGGTAACTGTTCTTAAGTTTTTGAGGAAACTCCATACTGTCTTTCATAGTGGATATAGCAATTTGCATTCCCATCAGCAGTGTATGAGGCTTCTTTTTTTCTCCACAGCCTCTCCAGCACTTATTATTATTCCTTGTCTTGTTGATAAGAGTCGTTCCAAGAGGTGGGAGGTAATATCACATTGTGGCTTTGATTTACATTTCCCTAGTAGATAGTGAATTTGCATCTTCTTTCATATATCTGTTGGCCACTTGGTTGTCTTCATGGAGAAAGTGTGGGTTTAGGTCCTCTGCACATTTTTAAATTGTATTGCTTGTTTTTTTGGTTGTTGTATGAGTTCTTTATATATTTTAGATATAAGCCCTTTCCCAGAAGCAATGTTTGCAAATACTTTCTTATTCAGTTGGTTATCTCTTTGCCTTGTTGATGGTTTCTTTTACTGTGCAGAAACTTTTTAGTTTGATATAGCTCCCCTCTTTTTTTTTACTTCCCTTGCTTTTGAGGTCAGTTTCATAAATTTCTCTGTGAACCCAGCCCGTACTGTAAGTTTAGTGCTGACGTTTTCTACTATAGAACTTATTCTTTCAGGTCTCATATAGAGGTCTTTAATCCATTTTGATTTATTCCTTTGCATGTGGTTTTCCAATTTTTCTAGCACCATTCACTAAAGAAACTTTTCTCTCATCATTTAATATTTTCCATTCCTTTGTCAAAAATTATCTATCCATATGTTTGTATGTTTATTTCTAGGTTTTCAATTCTATTCTATTAGTCTGTATGTTTATTGTTCTGCCAATACCAAGCAGTTGTGATTACGTATTGGTGCTTTGTAGTACAGACTATAAAGTCAGGGAACATAATGCCTCCAGTCTTATTCTTTTTCTTAGGATTGTTTTGGCAATTCTGGGTCTTTGTGGTTCCATAAATATCTGATGATTTTTAAATATATTTCTTGAAATATTATCTGTGGGGTTTTGATTGGAATTGCATTAAATCTGTATATTGGTTTGGGTAATGTGGCCATGTTAACTCTGTGACTCCTTCCATCCATGAACAAGGGATACCTTTCCAATTTCTTTGTGTCTTCCTCAATTTCTTTTAATAGTGTCATAATTTTTAGTGTATAAATCCTTCACATTTTTTAAGTTTATTCCTAGGTATATATTTGTTCTTGTGATCTCAAAAGTTATTGTTTTTCACATTTTTTTCTGATGTTTCATTGTTGGTATATAAGAACAAAATTGATTTTTGTACATTAATTATGTATCCTGCAACGTTACTGTATTCATTTATTGTTTCTAATAGTTTTCTGGTGAAGTCTTGAGTGTTTTCTGTATAAAGGATCATGTCATCTGTAACAACTGACAGTTTAACTTTTTCACTCCCAATTTAAATGTCTTTTATTTCTTTCTCTTGCCTGTGCTCTGTCTAGAACTTTCAGTACTGTATTGACTAGCAGTAGTGACAAGAAACATCCTTGTCTTATTTTTTGATTTTAGAAGGGTAGGCTTCAGTTTTTCTCCATTCAGTATGATATTAGCTGAGGGTTTGTTATATATAGCCTTTATTACATTGAGGTACTCTCTTTCTATACCCATTTTATTAAGTGTTTTGATCATAAACAGATGTTGTGTCTTGTCAAATCCCTTTTCTGCATCAATTGATATAATCATATGGTTTTTATCTTCTATTTTATGTGGTGGATCACATTGATTGATTTGTGTATGTTGAACAATCCTTGTGCCCCTGGGATGCATCCATCTTGATTGTGGTCTATAATCTATTTAATCCATTGTTATATTCTATTTGCTAGTATATTTCAGGATTTTTGTATCTGTGTTTGTCAGAGATATTGATCTATAGTTTTATTTTTTGGTGTTATTCTTACCAGTCTTTGGTATTAAGGTAATGTTGGCCTCATATAATGAATTTGGAAATATTGCCTCTTGTTCAATTTTCTGTAAGAGTTTGAGGAGGATACGGGTACATTTTTTTGAATGCCTGGTAAATCTCGTTGGTGAGGTCATCTGGTCAGAGGCTTTTGCCTTTGGGGAATTCTTAGTTTTGTGTTGCATTAATTATTTTATATTGTTTTTCTGTTCTCCATTGTATTTAGTCATATTCTAATTTTTATTATTTTCATCCTTCTAGTGACTTTTGGGTTCCTTTGTTTTGTTTGTTTGTTTGTTTGTTTCTTCTGGTTCTTTAAGATGGGATATTAGATTGTTTACTTGTGCTTTTACTTGTTTCTTGAGATAGGTTTGTCATGATACGTATTTTCCCAATATTACTGCTTTCCCTGCATAGCAGTCATTTTTATATGTTGTATTTTCATTATCATTGGTTTCTATGTATTTTTAATCTCTTCTCTTATTTCTTATTTGAACCTGTCATTTCTTTTAACAACCTTGTTTAATCTCCATGTGTATGTGGTTTTTATTTGTGTGCTGTTTTGTTTTGTTTGGTTTGGTTTTATTTTCATGGTTGGACACCAATTTTAAAACTTTGTGGTCTGAGAATACACTCAGTATTATCTCAAACTGCTTGAACTTACTGATATTTGTTTCCCAGCATATCATCTATCCTTGAGAATGCTACGTGTGCATTGGAAAAGAAGTCAGATGATAGCCCGATGAACTTATTTTTAAGGTTATAATCTTTTTCCATGGCTGCCTTGAGAATTCTTTCTTTGTCTTTGATTTTTGACATTGTCAGTATAATGTGCCTTAGAGAAGATATGCTAGAATTTAGGTAGATAGTGGTTCTGTTTTCTTGTAGAATTTGGGGTGATAGATCTTTTCGTAAGTTTGGAAAGTTCTTATCTACTATTTGTTTGAATAAATTCTCTCTGGATCTTTGCTTTGGCCCTCTGGTTCTCCTATAATTCTTATGTCGTCTTTTCTAAAGGTGTCAGAAATTTCTTGTATGGTTCTTTCATTTCTTTTCACTCTCAAATTTCTTCCCTCTTCCTTCTGTGACATTTTCATATTTTTATCTTTGATACTGCTAATTCTTTCCTCTGATTGGTCATGCTTCTTAAGCTGGTTATTCCACTTTTAAATTTCTTTTATTGCATTGTTAATCTTGAGTATTTCTATTTGATTCTTTTTTTATAGTTTCAATTTCTTTTTCCAGATATTCCTTTTCTTCACAGATTTACTTTCTGAGATCATTTAGCTGCTTCTGAATACTGTGCCAGCATTCTTTGATCTCTCCGAGTGTTTTCAAAATTGTTTGTACAGTGCTGCCAACACAAGCACATGGTGACAAGTTCATGAATTTAATTGTCAGATTTTGTATATTTCCAAGTCTATAAATTCCTTTTCTCGAGAGCTTTCATTTTCTTTCTGTGCAGATTTGATCCCTTGGGTTCTACTCTTCAATGCTGAATGAATGTTTCTCTTCCTGGGCATAAAGTCTTTTTTCCCTGGCAGATATGAAGAGGTCTTTCTTTTACTTCCTACTTGATGTTGCTTTAGTGTCTTACAATGTTCTCTCTTGATTATTTGGTGTTCTAACTCTGAGAACTTTCTTGGAAGGTGGGCTGCTCTTCTTTGACCCAGTTGCCTTGGTCTTCATGTACCTCTGCTTTGGGAAAATATGTTGAGCGATGGTATTTCAGTGCCTCTGAGATCAGAGCAGTCAAAAGATGCTGCACCTGTTTTTCACAGTTTCCCTGTGTCTCCCAGCTTGTTTCCTTGGGGTGGGGATTGTTGGGAACGGCACAGGTCCTGGGTAATGGAGGTTTGCCGTTTGAGGCTTGCTGTAAGGAGGCATGGGTAAAGTCAGGGCGGTAAACTTTTTTAGTTAAGTGATACAGCCAAGCTCTGTCCAAAGTTTCTGTCTGGTGGTAAGGGCAGTGCAAGTTAGAGCTGCTGTGTGTCCTGAGGTCCAATGCCTGGGTGCTAGCTCAGTCATTATCACAAGCCTGCCCCTCTGTTAGGAGTGCACCAAGTGGGGGGTAGGCTTGCATCATTGGCTCTGCCTTGCACTTTGTTTCTGAGCCCACAATTCACCCAGGATAGTGTTTAGTTCTGGTCAGCATTTCCACAGCTGCCAGTTCTTAGTCTCAAGCTGGCCCGGAAACAATTTATGGTGGAGTCAGCACTCTTATGCCGATCAGCTCCTGGCTCTTGGCTCTTAGCGTGCTATGTTCTTGCTGGGGCTTTATTTTCACTAATGGCAGTAGTGAACTCCTTTGTTCAGTCCTGACCCATTCAGGGTACTGTGCTCTGGTTGGGGCCTTATCTCGCCTCCGTTCATCTTGGGCTTGGGCTCGACTTGAGTTTTAACTCGTACACAGCCTCTGGGGCTTCAGCCATCCACGCTTCCACCCTGTCAGCTCTCAGCCTCCAGCACACCCGGGGTTTTGCTCTGTTTTGGCACATGTCCCCAGGCCCCCACATCGTTCCTTCTTCTGCCAGCCCTGTGTCACATTCCACAGCCTCATCTCCCCACTGATCCCTTCCCTTTTTCTCTTGTTTGCCTCTCTTTCGCTGACCTTTAGGTGTTTTCTTGATGCATGGATCTCTCGTCCATGGCTGTGTCACATAGGGATATTCATGTTAAATTTTAGTTGTTCAATTTGTGTTTTGCAGGAGAGGTCTCAAGGATCTCGTCTTACACCATCTTCCATCTACTACCCTATACTTATTTTTAAAAATCTGTTGTGTATTTCACATTTACAGAATACTTTCATTTGCATTAGTCACATTTTAAGTTCTAAATTTTATTGAGTTAGTGTAATTCTAGATCAAGCTTGTTCAACCTGCAACCTACACTCCACGTATGGCCTATGATGGCTTTGAAAGTGGCTCAGCACTAATTTCTAAACTTTCTTGAAACATTTTGAGATTTTTTTAATGCAATTATTGTTTTTTATTATTATTATCATTTTTAACTCATCTCCTACTGTTAGTGTTGATATATTTCATGTGTGGCACAAGACAATTCCTCTTCTTCCAATGTGACTTAGGGAAGCCAAGAGCTTAGACACTCTTGTTATAAATTAACTCGTGCTTCCAAGTTGAATACCATATTTTAAAATTAACTTTACGTGGACATATACAATATTAAATTATTCAAAAAATTAAACAAATGAAAGGATAAGCAAGCATGCTTGTTATAGAAGTTCATACACATGCATTTAGGATGATATAATCACTGATTGCTACATCCAAACACATTAATTTTCTATGCTTATATTTAACAAATATCTGAATACGTAATATATTTCTGAATATATAGAAAAGTGTTTAATCTTTTTGTAGTAAGAGGATTATTAAGTAAGCACACCATTAACCTCAAACAGTGCAGAAAGTATTTTAGTAACTGAGGAAATAACGGCAAGCAAAGTGAAAACCTAGCTTTTGGAGTTTAAATTCTAGTAAGGACAGACAGAAAATAAAACAATAAATATATGCACATATTGCCAGACGGCATAATTACTATGAATAAAAAAATAAAACACAGCAACAATGAAGTGGTGGAATTCTTGAGCACTACTTTAGAGTAGTCAGTGAAGGCCTTTTTGATGAGGTAAAATGTGAGCACAACCTGAATCAAGGGAGAATATAAACCAAGAAGATGCTGGAGGAAGAGCATTATAGAAAGATAAAAAGCCAAACACAGAGAATTTCAGAAGGAAATTCAAGATTAGCAGATTCAAAAAAACATATTGGACAGTTGCCTTTAGCAAACAATTATGTTCTACTATTTTTTTTTTGTCTTTAAAATTAAGTATATATTGGGGAAGCCAGAATGGCTCAGTGGGTTGAGCACTCACTTTGCAGTGCCGGGGACCAGGGATCGAATCCCGGCCCCGGCCCGTGCGGAATCATGTGCTGAACTGGGAGGTCCCCCAGTTCAGTTCTCTCTCTGTCTCTGTCTCTGTCTCTGTGTGTGTCTCTCTCTGTCAAAAATAAATAAATAAATAAAATTAAGTATATAAATAAACAAAGCTGAGCTTCCAATTCATAATGCTTCCTTATGATTTTTAAAATTATTTTATTTTATTTTTTTAAGGATTTTTTTAAAGATTTATTTTTATTGTTTTTTATATATATATAGAGAGATACAGAGACAGAGATAGAGAGAACTTAGAATTTTTAAAAAAAGATTTATTTTACTGTTTTGATGGAGAGAGAGAGACGGGAACAGAGTGAGACAGAGAGAAGGGGGAGGGTCCAGAGCAGTCTCCATAGTTGTAATCATCAGTTTTCAACATGGTTTTGTTCCACATAGGGGGGCAGGGGCCATGCAGGGTGGGAACCAGGCCAGAGACCTTCTGCATGGGAGGCGTGCCCCTATGAGATGGGGGCCAAACTGAGGACCTTGTATGTGGGAAGTACACTCAGTTCAGCATATGGGTCTGCACAGAGCTCGGACTTGATCCTTGGACCCTGGGGCTGCAAGGTGAGTGATTAACCTGCTGAGCCACCCTGGCATTCCCCCTATGATTTCTTTTACTCTGTGTTCTTGAGAAACCAGTAAAATGGATTTTGGTTACTTAAAGAAGCATAAAGTTATATTATTAGCAGATAATGAGAATTTGGTGAAACTTTGATCATTTTTGAGAAGGATAAGGTAGAAAATAGAATAGAAATGTAAAGGTTTTAGAGAGACAGTACGATGGGTGGTAATCATAATACATTGGACAAGTCTCAAATTTTCATTTTTATTAAAGTTTAAGAAACTCAAGAAAAATGAAAAATAATGAAATAGAACTCTTTTCCTCCTCATCTATAGAAGGACATCCAAGCAAAAGTGTATGTACATGTTATTAAGCTCTCTACTTTTCTCAGCTTTCTAGAAAGCTAAGGACTCTTTCCTCTTCCAGGATCCGAAGAGGCAAAAGAAAAAGAAAATTATCTGTCATTTTATTAGTAGTTAAACTAGAATTACATAGAAAGTTATGATGAATTAAACTGAAGACACAATTTCAAAAAAAAATATTATGGCTCTAATTACATATTTCTTTAAGAGACTTAAAGCATCAGTGAATTTTTATAATAAGGAAGCATAGTACTAAATTATAATTGAGATCTGCTAGATGTACAAATCAGCCAAAAAACAAGGGAACAAAACAACAAAAAACTCTTCCATTTGGAAATCTATTCCTATGGTACACAACATGTAGATAATCTTGACTTTTAAGTATAATATAATGTTGAACTTGATCTCAATTTGCTTCTGAAAACAAGTGATGGCATTATGGAGTACTAAACAAAAGATTAATGCAGGAATTAATGCAGGAATATATATATGCATAATTTTTTGCTAGCTATTGGAATAAGGATATATTGCATATCTTGCACATAGCTCTACCTTTCCACTCTCCACCTAATTTGGGCCCTAAGAACCTGACTGCCTCATTGACCTCCTGTGGCTTCTATTTTCCTCTTGGGTTCAGCCAGTGAAAATTCTTGGTAGGATATCTGAAGTTTGAAGGACACAGAGATCAGAAGAATGAGCTGTCTACATTGGCTATATTTCCCTTCTCTATGGAGCCTTTCTACATATAGGTTTTGGTAACCACTCTCTTTATTGCCCCTTAAAGACTTAAGAATGATAATTTTCTGCTTTTAATAGGCTTAGGACACTGCATTGTCCTTTATTACACACTGTATATGCTTTGTAAATACTTCTTTATCAAAATCTTCAAATTACCAGACTGAGCATGCTGTATTACCTTTTGAAACCCTGACAGACGCAAAGAGCTTCCAAGAGACCGAAGACATTTAGAGTGGAGGGAGATTAGACATGATATAATATTAGATTTTATAGGAACTTTAAATCAGGCTTAAAATCATACATGTGTTATCCAACTCTGCAAATTCAGTGAGACAAAAATCCCTCCTCCTCTAAGGTGACCTGAGGGTAATAGGAGACCATTGTTTCTGTGGCAATTGAGCACAGAGACCTACTAAATTATTTTATGCAATGAAAATTTAATTATAGGGCTATGTCAAGGAAAACATACAATGAACTAGAGCATATTTTAGTACCAGAAATTAAAAAAGTGTCTAAGGCACAAAAGGATCGGGCATATCAAAGGGACATAAACAACCAAACTAAAAGAACTCAGAAATGTCAAGGCTAGAACAACTTCTGCAAAAGAATAAGTAATAAATAACATAATATTGCATTAAAACCCATAGTAAAAAATAAATACATGGGACTCCATGATGACATAAACAAAAAATGAATAAATAAATAGAGGAGAAGAGAGTAATATTTCTTATAGAAGAATCCCATATCATATCATATTAATATAAGTGGATAGACTCATTTTCAGGACGTAGAGCTTAATCCACTCATTCTCTTAAAGGTGGGCTTGACTTTCATATTTCTAAGCTTCATGGATATTCAGGTTAAGTCTTCACTGAGAATAATGTGATGGATTTTCTAAAGACTGAAAGCTTGTTAACCCTGCTGAATTTGAGTATCCACACTCTTCCACAAACCACTGCCTCATAATTTTGGCATATACAAATAATACTTATTATACTGGTAGTAGCAAGAGACAAATTGATCCAAATGAGGTTTTTTTTGAGGGGTGGGCGTGAGGGTGGAGGATTGTTTGTTTCTTTGTTTTATTATTTAAAAAAGGAAACTTCTGTTCTACATTTTTTGTCCAAGGAGGGGAGAACAACTAGTAGTTTTATGTGTTCCATTGATTTCTGTAGACAGAGAAAAATGTACTTAATAGTTCAAGTGCTAAGATATATTAAGTATGATTTCATCCTCTGACTTTGGGAGGGTAAGGAATGTATCTTTCTGGACATGGAAATGAGAAAACTTTCATCCCACTATATGGTTCAAACGCAAATTATGATTTGAGTGGAGAAACTCTTTGTTCATAAGAATCCTATAAAGGCCCAATTTCCCTTTTGCTATCAAAGAATTATAGGGAAGGTTTATCACAAATATTGCACAACAGAAAAGAACAATAAATCAACACAAATTTATTGAACATCTGCTTCTTCAAGGCAATTTACTAGATATCAGTAGATATTAGGGTAAGAGAAAAAATATATATACTATTTCTGTTGTTACATTATATATTTTAGAGAAAAGGAATCTCAACAAGTTTTAGGAAAATCAGTGTTTTTTTAAAAATGAATGTAGAAATAGTTTAACTGATTGGGAAGAGAGGTTAAGTATGAATATACTCTATAATCATTAACTTCTATTTTGGTGGACCTAAGAAAGCCAAAAGGCTGTGAGTATTCATTTTATATCCCCTGGCTGTTAAGAGCAGCCACACACAGACTAGCATTAGGGAGCATCACTGTTACTAAAGGGACTTTGGAAGACTTCTAAAGAAAATTGATTTTAGAAGGAAACATGTCAATTTCTCTTAGTTTGAAGAACATATACTTTAAGCCCAGTAATCAAGACAAAATACAGTCTTAGAATTTTAATACAATTTCTAAATGACTCCTGTTTGCAGACAATAATTCATGGAAAATGTTTCACATAAAGAAGATAAAACTAATCTCTGCTCGAAATATGGTTAAACGCAAGATGGCAAAATGTTGAAAACATTTTAAAAAATCACAAAAAGCCGCACAGAAGTGTTAAATTATTGGTAATCCTTATCTAACATTATTTATTTCTAAATTGTTTTCATTGATTAAAAATTACGAACAAACATGAAGCATTTTGGATTTTGCTCCATATATCTTGGTAAATTAAAATTCTTTGGATAAATGGACACAATTATTCTGAATGCTGGTATTATTTGTAAGGAGGAAGATAGCTAAATAAAATGAGTTTAGCTAAAATCTCGTGGTCACACCCAAATAAATTCATCAATCAAGAAAGAGAAATTAAGTTTATAGTCAGTTTTTAAATATAACTTTTTAAAGTTTTCGCAACTTTTACAAATTTCTGCAAATAATTGTCTTATGACTTCTAATACCTTACAAATTCCCTTTCTATGAAAATTTGTTTATCTTTAAGATTCTGTTCAGGTTTTATTGACTCTTCAATGGTTTTCTCAAGTGTTCCTACCTGTCCTTGTGTAGATTTTCTGCATTCATTTATTTGATATCTTTATATTTTCACCCTGAAATTGTATGGGCTATCTACTCTATTTTCCATCTACTCACACTTGGAATTTTTTCCCTTAAGTGCTAGAGAGGAATGCTCACCTCCTATAGCAAAATTCTTACCCCAGTTAATAAAAATGTAATTTAATACCAATAATTTTACATGATTGGTTGGATATTGCAATGCTACAGAAAATATTTGAGATAAAACTTTTGCTCTTTACAGACGCTCTCACATTTATACTGCTCTTGCACATATGGCTGCTCTCATACACTCTTAGTTTCTCTCAGTACAGCTCCTTTGTAAATGTCTGCAGCTCTATTCTCTGGAAACTTCTGGACTCTTCTTATTTATTTATTTATATATTTATTGTTTTTGAGAGAGAGAGAGAGAGAGAGAGAGAGAGAGAGAGAGAGAGATAGAGAGAGATACAGAGACAGAGAGAGAACTGAACTGGGGGAACGCCTCAGTTCAGCATACGGGTCCGCAGGAGCCGGGATTCGATCCTTGGTCCCCGGTGCTGCAAAGTGAGCGCTTAACCCGCTGAGCCATCCGGGCTTCCCCTGAACTCTTTTCTTGTCCACTCATCTGTGTCTCTCCAATCTCATGTAAATCTATTTACTATCTCTTGAATTCCGCAATTTTACTACTTAAGCTTTACCTCAGCACTCAACTCAGGAGAGAAAAGATGTGTCAAGCATCTTGAGGAAGCAAAGAGATCATCTTATTTTGGAAATGGAATGAGGTAAGGTAAATGCTTATGTATTTTTGAATCCTGATATATTTAATCTCTCTTATTTTTATTTATTTCATCTATAATGATAGTAATAGAATAATACACACCTCGTTAAGACTGTTATCAGGATTTCAATTGTGATAATGCATATAAAATCCTTTATAATTACCACATAGAAAGAGATTTAAAAATGTCATTTTTGTATTATCTTGGTCAATAGCATCCATGGATTTATTGGTCACTAAATAATGTTTTTACTTGTAAATAAAGTAGTTCCACTGACAAATTCTACTAACTTTGTGGAAGCTATTTTCATTTTTGTCTAAAGCTTACTTACATGTTTTTAGGTTCTGAGTTTTTCTTTTTCATTTTTTTAAATTAAATGTATTGAGGTAACATTAGTTAGTAAAGTTATATAGGCTTCAGGTGTACTATTCTACAAAACATCATCTATGTGTTTCATTATGTGTTCACCACCCAGAATCAGTTCTTCCATCACCATATGTTTGATTACCCCTCCCTCCTCCACCACCCTCCTTACCCCTTACCCACTAGTAACTGCTAAACTATTATCAATGTCTGAGGTTATTTTTTAAAGATGTATTTTATTGGTTTTGTTTTTGTTTGTTTGTTTTTCTTTGTTTGCTTGTTTTTGAGAGAAAGAGAGAGAAAAAGAGATAGGGAGGGGGAAAGGCAGAGAGCAGTCTCCATAATTGTACATCATTAGTTGTGACATAGTTTCATTCCACACAGGTGGATATGCAGCTGTGTTGGATGGAAACCAAACCGGGACCTCCCAAAAGGGAAGCAAGAACCTTCACTACTGAGCCATATTGGCAGTTATCAGTTGTGCCACAGTTCAGCATATGGCTTTCAATGGGCCAGGGCCAGAAATAGAACCCAGGGCCTGGGAATTTCTAGGCAAGTGCTTAGCCACTGAGCTAGCCCAGAATCCCCTCAGTGTCTGAGTTTTCTTTGTTTGTTTGTCTTGTTTTTCTGTTGATTTCAGTTTTATGTTTCACATATGAGTGAAGTATTACGGTTTTTGATTTTTTCTTTCTGAGTTATTTTGCTTAGCATGATAATCTGAAGATTCATGCATGTTGTCACAAATGCCAGTATTTCATTTTTTCTTATGGCTAATTAAATTCCATTGTGTGTATGTACCATATCTTCTTTATCCAATCACATTACTATTCAGAATAATTGTCTTTGATTTTTGAAAGATTAAATATAATGTGCCTTGGAGAAGTTCTATTGGGTTCAGGTAGTTAAATGTTTGTTTGCTTCTTTGGTTAGGGAGTCCAATTCTTTCCTTAGGTTTGGGAAGTTCTTGTTGACTATTTGAATAAGTGCTGCATCCTTCTCACTCTCTTTTCCTTCTGGTTATTTTATTTTATTTTTTTTCTGATAGAGTCAGATTGTCCTTGTGTTCTTTTATATCTTTAACTCTGGGTCTTTCTCTTATTCCATTTATGTAATTTCCATATTTCTGTCTTTGATATCACTAATTGTTTCTCCCATCTGGTCAGCTATGCTTTCTAAGTTAGCTAGTTCATTCTTCATCTTTTTTACTGAATTCATCTCTAGAATTTCTATTTGGTTCTTTAAGTTTTAATCTCTGTGTTAAAGTATTCCCTTTGTTTGGAAATTTCCTTTCTGAGTTTCTTAAGCTGCCTGAGTTTTTTGCATCTATTTGAGGGTTTGTTTTTTTTTAATTGCAATTTTTAATTCTCTGTCATCTAAATCACAGATTTCCATGTCTTTAAGTTTGTTTTTTGTTTGTTTGTTTATTTGTTTGTTTTCTGGAGATTAAATTTTTTTCTTTCTGAGCTGTTTTGTTCCTTTGGATATCCATAGCTGTTAGTGAGTTTCTCTTCCTGGGATCTATCTACAAGAGTAGATCTTTCCACAGGGAGATATGAAGTGGTCTTTTTTTTTTTTTTTTTTGCTTTCCAGTAAGTGTCACTGGAACAATTTTTTTTTTCTTTTTTTGGTCATCTCACCTTGAGAGATTTCCTAGGAGGTGGGCTTCTTCTCTTTGACCCAGTTGCTTTTGTTTCAGTGCACCAGTCCCCTGGAGGATATGATGGGTGATGGGCTTTGGACCTCTGACACCCCAGTGTTGGCCACACAGGCAGAAGCTGCTGCACCTGTGTGTTTCAGATTCCCTGGACCTTTCAGCTGGATTCAGCCAGTAGGGTTAGAGATGGGGATTGTTGGGTAAGGCACAGGTTTGTGGTTCCAGATAATGACAATTTCTGATCTGTAGCTGACATACCTCTATAGCTCCTTTCCTGTAAACCCTTGGCAGAGGTGAGGCACGCTGATGGTGTGGGGGTGTGGGGAGAGGAGAACTTTGGGTGGCCAGGCTCTGTGTCTTTGGTTCTGCTAGGCAATAAGGTCAGTGTGGGTTGATGCTTTTAGTTTGTCTTGAGGTCGCTGTCCTGAGTGCTGGGTTCAGCTTTATTATAAACTAATCCCTCAGTCAGGAATGCAGAGGGCCAGAGTGGCACACACACTGCTGTCCCAGGACTGCACTGAGTTCCTGCCCACAGTTTGTGACCGAGTCCCAGACTTTCTGCTGGGACTATCCTGAGGATGAGCCCTGCCTTCTGATCCTGCCACTGTCTCAGTCTTTCCCCTTTAAGACTTCTCTGGACTCAGCACCTGTGTTTTGTGTTGACTGTGTCCCAGTCTTTTTTTCTTCTGGAACCACACTGAGCACCGGACCCACTTTCCTTGGCCCAGGTATCACTCCTTCTCTCTCCCCAGTTCTGAACTGGGTCTCATGGCCCCATCTCCAAACTTGCCCCTTCCCTTCTCTCCAACTCATCCCCTTTCTCCCACCTTCAGGTATTTCCTTGTGATGAGTGCGTCTCTCAGCTGAGGTTATGTGTTGCTTAGGGAGCCCTTTGTTGAATTATAGTTGTTCAATTTATTGGAGATTCCAGGAGAAATTTCAAGAATCTCCTCTCATGCTTTCATCTTGATATTTGTCGTTTTACTTTTCACAGAGGTGAAAGAAAAGTTTATTCAGAGAAAAAGAGCTAGAAGTGGTCCTTGAGCAAGAAGAGGTGATTCAAAAGGCCACTCCTTATAATTTAACCCAAATGGTATTCCAAGCCCAAAAGATGGCCATGATTTCCTAAATAAAATCTTTTTCTTAATTATGCAATGCACTTGTGACTCTTGCCTAAAATCCAAATTTTCTGATATTAAAATAATTTCAAAACAAAGTAAAACACCGAGGATTTGAAGTTTATATATATACACACACATATGCATACATATATGTATGTATGTATATATATATATATATATAATACATATGTATATATTATATATATAGTTTTAGAGCTACAACTAGACAGTTTTTTTAATAATCAAATATTGTGCTATAGAGAATTTCTGCCTATAATCTCATTCTTAGTGCACCTAGATAAAAAAGTGCATATATTATTAAAGTAATTATTAAGCAATTATAATGAAATGTATATTTAGTCTTTTTATTTTGAAAAAAAAATATTTCATTTTAGTTTATCACTGTAGAGAAACTGTGTGTTCCTCCTATCAGAAAATATATGAATTTTGATATTCATTGACTCTGAGATCCTGGGGACAGTTTTTAATCTCTTATAGTTAAAACACTGAATCATAATTTTTAATCATGTATTGCTCTGAAACCCTGTGTATATCTAAGTTGACATATAAATAAATGCTTCCATTTATAGGTTACTAGCATGTTTCATTATAAACTGTATTCCAATGTGCTAACTGAGATTATCAGTCCAAGACATCTTAATTTCTAGATTGTGTGACCAGGACATCGTAATTTCTAGGCATTTGTCAGTTCAGTAAAAATGGTTAACTCAGTAAATTTTTGTAGACTCGTTAACCATAGCTTTAGTTCTTTTGATAAGGTGAATGATGATTAAATTCACTGAAATCTGTAGAAACTCCCAGAATTAACAACTTCTCTGCATTGAATATGGGCTAGTATAAATAGGTGGTATATAAGAATGGTTGTAGGGAAAGCCGGGATGGCTCAGTGGGTTAAGCGCTCACTTTGCAGCCCTGGGGCCTGAGGATCGTATCCCAGCCCCGGCCAGTGTGAACCCATGTGCTGAACTGGGAAGTGCCCTCAGTTCGGTTCTCACCGGGGTGAGACCTTGGCCTAGTTCGTGTCCTGTGCAGCCCTGTGCCCACCTGTGGAATGAAGCTATATGGAAAAACCAATGATGTACAACTATGGAGACTGTTCAGGGCCCTCTACCTTCTCTCTGTCTCTCTCTGTCTAAAAACAAACAAAAAAACAAAACAATAAAAATAAATCTTAAAAACAAAAAGAATGGTTGTATATTTATATTTTCTACTTCAGAAGACAAATTTACTCTAATTTTATGGCTTGAATAGCTTGATGATTGTCCTTGATAGATGGTATATTTGATCATATTGTGAATACAGTTTCTCTACATTGATAAACTGAAATAAAATGTGTTTATTTTTTCAAAATGAGGAGACTAAATACCGTATTTTCCGGCACATAAGACGACCGGGCGTATAAGACGACCCCCTAATTTTACAGTTAAAACATAGGTTTAGGCCTATATTTGCTGTATAAGACTACAGCCTCGGAAGTGGGGGGATAGTCTTATACAGCGAATATAGGCCTAAACCTATGTTTTAACTGTAAAATTAGGGGGTCGTCTTATACGCCCGGTCGTCTTATACGCCGGAAAATACGGTATATCTTTCATTCCAATTGCTAACTAATTGCTTTAATAATGTATGCATTTTTTTATCTAGGTGCACTAAGAATGAGACTACAGGCAGAAATTATAGCACAATATTTGATTATTAAAAAAATGGGGGGAAGCTGGGATGGCTCAGTGGGTTAAGCACTCACTTTGCAGTGCCGAGGACTGAGGATCGAATCCCAGCCCCGGCCCACGTGGATCTATGTGCTGAACTGGGGAGTTCCCCCAGTTTAGGTCTCTCTCTGTCTCTGTATCTCTATCTCTCTATCTCTCTGTCAAAAACAATAAAAAAAAAACAAAGAATAAATGGTCTAGTTGTAGCTGTAAAACTATATAATATATACTTCAAATCCTGATTTTAATTTTTTTTTATTTGGTGAGACATGAACTGATCTCATTTATAGAAGATGTACTTAAGAAATGAGAAATTACTCCTAATGCTAATTAACAAAACAAATGTTGGTTCAACATCACTTTAAAAACAATTTTGCTATGCTTAATCAATTTTTCTATGTAATATTACATTTTTATATATTAAGTAGAAACTTACAATGTTAAGACACATTTATTTCAAATAAACCAAAAATACTATGACCAATGAAAGAAAATTTTTAATTCATTTTAGCTTTCGGTATTATTAGTATGTATTATAAGATAATTATAGTTTAATTGGAAAAGATGCATCAAGAAAACATGAGCAATTATCTGAATTCAAGCTTATTTTATTGCTTAAATCTTAATTAAATTACTCAAATTTATAAACCTTATGCATTTAGTCTTAAAACCTTTCAAAATTAGCTTGAATGTTGTCTAAAAATGGCAAGAACATTTTGTTTATCTTTTGTTGCATGTGACCATCAGATTATACATGAGCGATTGATTTGATTAATCCATTCTCTCACCATTAGTCAATTACTTATCTGCCTTCTGTAAATGATACACTGTATCTCTAGGGATTTTAACGGTATAAAAATAGCCTGGACATATGTACCATTTTAAACAGGACAGGAAACAATGGTACTGCCCTGTTTCAAATGATATATACTGTCAGCCTACTGACACCTTGCATTTGGCCCAATATGACTAAGTTAACAATATGTACCATTAAAAATAAGACAGTACTGTTATTTTTCTTTCCTCTTCAAAATGGTGTGTTTGGTCAGCCTATTAAAGAATAACCGCATATGATATCTCAACACATTGAACTCTGTGCTGAAAAAAGAAAAAAAGAAATGCTGAAGAGCCCAAATAGTAGGCTAAAATGCATATAAAAATATATTATCAACTATTTCTTGGTATTGGCTAGATTTTGACTAAAGTACTATTCTAATCAAACTTGGGCTTTCCGATAACTCAGGAAAGGGAAAAGGTGGCACAGAAAATATGTATGTCATAATTTCATTTCTGAAGCGTAGATTCTAATTTCTGATTTGAGGTTTGAGATAGCATATATCTAAGTGGTAAAGTAAAAGGATTTTAAATTAGGCTTATTGGGTTTTGACCTTTAGTTCTGCCACTTATTGGCTATTTCATATTGAACAAATTGCTCAAAATTCCTCAGTAGAAGTTTTCTCATCGATAGTATAATACACATGCAAAAGCTTAAAAGTAATGCAAATAGGTACTGGTATTTAGTACATAAAGCATTTGATATTACTGAATAAAATATTTAGTACTATGCATGTTGCATACACATAAGCTAAAATATCAAATAGCTATTATTTATATACTCATGTATTATTATACATTATATGTTTGTTTAATTAAATCTGAACACACTATTTTTCTTCTAAAATCTTTCACCCAGGGTTTTGTTGTAAGTTGGGGTCCCTGGAAGCAGACTCTGAGAAAGAGATTAGAATGTAGAAAGTTTATTATTGAGTGCAGTCAGAATCAGCACCAATAAAGGAAAGAAATGGAAATAGGACTGGGCAGTTGGAGAAGTTAGCAGCAGTGCAGTCACAACAAGGTTTCAACCAGCTCCAGGAGCTCTTAAACTGGGATGGCCCTTTGTAGTTGTCTTTTATTGGAGTGAAGGGCCACACTTTCATATCGACCAAGTCATTGGATATAGGCATTTCCAAGAAGGAAGAATGGACTTGAGCAACACAGATCTCTCCAGGAAAGGCAACTCCATAAGATTACTTACAACTGAGCATCATATCCCAGTAGCACTCATAGCTGAAAGTATAAGTTCTTCTTAAAAGGAATCCAATTGTAGCATCTGTTACAGTTAGGCTGACCAGATGTACCATTTTAAATGTGACAGGTAAAAATGGTACTGTCCCGTTTCAAATGGTATATATTGTCAACCTATTGACACCTTGAATTTAGCCTAGTGAGATTAGTCTGACTATATGTACCATTCAAAATGAGACAATGCCATTGTTTTCTGCCTAATTAAAAGTGGTATGTCTGGTCAGCCTAATTACAGTAGTGTAATTCCTCATAAGCTGTCCGGTGCTTGTTCAGAAGCTAGATTTGTTTTTCTTATTTTATTTTTAGTGACTATCACTGGCTGTACTGCTTTTGGAATCAAGTAAAGAAAGGTAAGTTTTCTATTAGAATATGTCCCAGGATTTGCATGTACTAAACTTACATGTGGGCTCACAAAATTTCTGGAAATATTTTGGATAGCTTTATACTGTGTCATTGGTACTGACAAGACAAGTAACACTCAGCTAAAATGAACCTTGTAAAGTAAAGAAAAGAATAAGAAACTTGCAGGTAAGTAAAATGATAAAAAAAACAGAATTATTATTGTTTAGTCTGGAGAAAAAACTTTGCTTAGAATTTGAGACCAGAGATGGCTAATCCTTATTGTGTGCAGAAAGGTTAAAATTAATCGGTTTTTGTTCGATACCAAGTGAAAATGTGCAATAATAAGGTAGACTGTGTATTCATAGGTCCAAATAAAGGGACAAACCAAAAAGCCAATTTTATTATTAAATTTATTTGGCTGCAGTGTTTTGACAACATTAAGAAAAAAAAATTATTAAGAGAATACTTGTTAAAAATATTTCACCATACTTTAAGGACAAGTTGAAAAACCAAGCCACGGGGGCACTTTTAATGGATTCTGTACAAGGAGGTTGTGATCTTTCTCTTTAAAGGACATCCATTGATAGGATTTCATTGTCGTAAGTCCATATATATTTTCTACTTTCAAATTTAAGTTCATAGAAAGTGATTTTGAGAGTCTCAGATTCAGTAGGTGCCCATTCCTAGATAAAATAATGGCAGACAATGGGTGGGATCATATTACTCTTGTTTGAAAGCTCTCTGATGGTAAAGAGGGAGGCAGTTCTCAGGAGGTTGAAACTCTATCTCAGCAACTAAATGTTTTGTTGAATTAAGTACAATTATTACCAAGATAGGGTCTAGTTGCTTGTCACTCACTCATAAGCCAATAATCAAGAGACAAGGTTGGTAGAAAAGAAAGTAGGTTTATTAAACAAGCCAGCATTTTGTGAGAAGGGTGGACTCCTATCCCCATAAGCTATCTCTCCTTTCTTAGGGTAGCTGGAAGGTTTTATAGGCATATAGGAAGAAGCAGAACAAAGGGAAGGGGAAGGTCTTTATGTGACTTGCCGAAGGTCAGGGTGGGAATCTCCTAGCACTCATTTTTCTTTGCAATGATTATTTTGAATCTGGTCTTAGGATTGATTCATCTGTTATCTTGCAGAGAGTTTCAGTCCAGTATTTTAACCTGATTAAAGATCTCCAGGGAAGCGGGATGGCTCAGGGGGTTAAGCGCTCACTTTGCAGCCCCGGGACCAAGGATTGAATCCTGACCATGGCCCGAGTGGACCCATATGCTGAACTGGGGAGTGCCTCCAGTTCAGTTCTCACCGGGGCAAGACCCTGGCCCAGTTTCTGCCCTATGCAGCCCTGTGCCCACCTGTGAAATGAAACTATATGGCAAAACCAATGATGTGCAACTATGGAGACAGTTCTGGGCCTTCCCCTTCTCTCTGTCTCTGTCTCTGTACTTCTCTCTGTCAAAAACAATAAAAATAAATCTTTAAAAAAAAAATCTCCAGATATTTGAGCTGACTCGGTTTCTTGCACATTAGTGTTTTGCTGGTTAACTAAAATACTGTGTTATGTGTATAGTCTTGGGCTGGCATGAGGGAAGGAAAGCAAGAAAATAAAATAGTTTTTAAAAGTTAAGGTAAATGACTTTGTTGAATCAAACTAGTTATAGTGTTAAATCTTAAAAACAGAACATACAGTGTCACCCTTACATTATTGGCCAAATTCAGACTGAATTCTGCTTACGGTATGTGATTGAGGTAAGGATAAATCAAATGTGTGTGTGTCTTTGTGTGTGTGTTATAATGTGGAAGTAACTGAGAAGCAATTTTTTTAGTTGAAAATAAGATAAGTTTATGTCTCTTTGATATGATTTAAAACATGTCTTTTTACTAAATCAGGAAAATGTGATTATAAAATAATTTGGTTTATATGCCTATAGAATAAGTTTCCCCAATATAGCCAGCCTGAAATTAAAGAAAGCCTGCTCCCCAAATAAAATAGTAAAGTATGAATGCATATTTATGCATGTATGTGTTCTGGTATCATATAGCATTGTTTTTCACTTGCACAAGTGACAAAAAAGCTTAGTATTTTATATTAATTTTGTTGGTAATGTATCCATATCCTTAATTATTTTACTTTCTATCATATTAGTCAAGTAGCTCTGTCATGCTGTTTGAATATAAATATGGGTTCAGTTTAGAAAAAAATACCTAGACATTTGGTAGGTGGCTAAGTGTTCACTGAGCAGTGTATACAGGGTCCAGCAGAAGTAACACCCCTTTCTTATGAGCTGCTAATCTATACCAAATCTCTTATTACAAAGTCATAATCATGTAATTCTATAACATACTAATATCACACTCAAGCACACTATACTACTTAAAAAAGGACGTTACTTCTGGATCCTGAATAAACTATAATTCTATAGCAGGTATTCAATTTTTAACATATACAGATGCTTAGTTTGACTATAAACCCTTGCTCAAAAATAAATTAAAAAAAATAAAATAAATTCACACATGAAGTAGATTCTTCACCTATAGAAAATATACAATAGAATATTTTTCTTTAATTAGTAAGTCAATTCAAAATTGATTACAGCACTATAGCATCTTTGCAATTTTCTTGTCACCATTCTGACTTAGCAAGCTTTTATACTGCCTTGTACTCACATGGTATAGCAGTTTTTTATTTAATATTTAAAATTAATTTCTGAAATAGCTTAGACAGGTTAAATATTCAGACTGCTGTTTTTCTAAATCTTATAGAATGGAATAATAAGTAGCTGAGATATTCTAGAGTTATATTTCAGGCTTCAGTGATCACACGGGTCTATGATTCATTCCGAGTAAAGTTTCTTTCCTCATATCCTGATGAGTTGCTTTTTATTAGCAATTTTCACATCTGAGTTGGTGACCCTGCCATTTGTTTTTATTGTTATTGTTCCCTTTTGGTGACATAGATAAGAACACTCTTGCAGGCCCTCTGGTTGCTCAGGTTTACGATCAGTTACTAATGCTGCTGCCCTTTGCTGGGTTCCTTTCTTGCCAGTCTTTCTTGGATACCTGATTTCTGAGCAGGCGCTCTTTTTAATTTCATCTAATGTTAATTTTAAATATTTATTCATCAAATGTTTCCTGTCTCCAGTCAACTAGTTTATTGAGTGTGACTGACAGTAAAATGTAACACTCACATGCCCAATAAAGTAAACAAACTAGTTGCATGTGCATTTGAGAGGAATGTAAACAACTCTAAACTGGAGTATGCGCAATGGACATTGTAAACAACTTGGCACTTGAGCAGCAAACAACCACATGCCACCACCTAGGACCTTTACAAACTATAAGATGTGTAGGATTGCTTAGATGCATGTACCAGTGTCCATGCCTAAGGTGACAGTTTTGAGCATGGTGTGATGAGTCATTCTGAGACACTCCTACTTTAGAGTCCACTTTGCATGCCACTGACTGGCCTGCAGCTTTCTCTTGAATTGGAAGTACTAAAATATCTGATATGGACTCTGGGGTTCATGACCCTATTTTATTCATGATATTATCTTATCTTAGTTCTCACTCCACTTTATTACACATTTATTCTGTTTTGCATGACGTGTTTTAACATGTGACAAGTGTGATGAATAACAAATATTGAGTAAAGAGTGTTCAACATTCAACATTGTCTCTCGTGTCCTTCCTTAGTTTCAGTGACACTCACTGAAACGATTTAATGTGATGATCTACCTCTGGCAGTTCGAAGGCCGATTCATTATTCTTGCCAGAGTGATGAATTATCCTGGCTTATAGGAAGAGACTATAATGCAGTATACACACTCACATCATTGTGAAGTGCTTGTGCAATCGCGACAACTAGGAAATGTTTTTGTATTGCTTTTGTGGTTCACATTGGGTTGTTGTCCTATGATTTATAGGTCCATCTCCTTCAAAAGACTGTTAGCTCAAAGAGGGCAAGAATTGTGTTTCTGTCATTTTTACAGAACCAGATTCTATGCACAGAGACTTACACATGCTAAACACCCAGTAGTTTTTGATTGAAGGAATAAGCAACAACAGAACATGACTGCAGAATTGGAATCTCAGTGGACAGAAAGGAAAGAAATTAAATCAGCAGAGAATAGAATGATACTGGTTTGGAGAGAATTACATAGGAAAGAAAATTATAATTTGGGGGCATCAAGATTTGCCAATGTTTTTTCTGTCTTTTTGGATAAATCTGACCAGATTATATATTGTAACACATGGAACAATTAAATCACCAGAGATCAGCAGTCCCTGTCCTTTTAATTCTTCAAGCATATCCATCCACAAGCATGTTTGACCTAACATTTCCTGCTCTTTTTCATGTTACTTTCAATTAACATAACTCTGGACTCTTAATTCTCTATCTCAATCAAACCTATGTCTGTGTTTTGATGATGCTTTTGATATCTTTTATTCATCTCGCTGAATTTAGTCCTTATTCTCCTACTCTTACCCTATTCTAGTTTTTCATGCTATAACTTTTTTTTTAGTTTTAGCAAATGTACAACTCAAGTAATAGATTGTGTCTGAGTAGACTCACAGTTCTCAAGATTTGTTTTTAAGTTAGAAGGCTAAGGAAAGAGCTCCACAATCACATGTAACTGTGTATGTAATTGATTTATGTGAAGTGTGGGGCTTGCATTCTTATGAAATGAATTCTGTATGTGGATTAAAACATTAAGGTGTTTGTTTCTCAACACTTTTACTGGATTTACTTCTGGTTGGGTTTTTATTCATGGTTTTACTCCTATTATGATTCTAATAAATAGTCTAGGGTTTTCAGCGTATGTGGTTCATGAAGTTAGTTTACAGTTCTTTCCTTCCTCAGTTCTGAGTGGAAGAACTCGCTCTTCTTCATGTACATGTTTTTTTTGCTTGGTTTATTTGTTTGTTTTCTTAATAGTCTTTAGTCCATTTTGATCTGTGATAAAGGCATTCATGAATCTATGAGGCAGGATAGGTAGCCTAGAAAATTTACAACCTCCTTCAGTATACAATGTGAGGGAGCCTCACTGATTATACATGCAACAACTGACTGTATCCAGCAGCTGCAGATGGGGAATAACAAGAACCAGTTTGATCCACTAAGGCTAATCCCTTTGACCAGGACCTGACCTTTAGCTGATTATAATGCCAATATAATCACATTTACATTGCAGTTACTATGACTACTAACCTGCATCTGATGTGACAATTCAGGAGGAGCCACTAAGAAAGAAAGAGTGGAAAACTGAGGATCCAACCTACTAAGAAAAAACTAAGGAGCCACATCAACAGAATTTCACCAAATACCAGCCCTGCGAAGTATAAGTACCCCTGAACAGGACTTTTCCCACATTTTTTAATTGTTAAATTTATTACAGTTATATTGGTTAGTAAAAATTATGTAGGTTGCAAGTATACAACTGTTTTCATCACTCAGTCTCTGAGTTCTTCCTCCCTTCCCTCTTAAATGTGTATTATCATTTCAACAAATTCCCTGTGCTTTCCTGCATCTGTTTTGCTCTTGAATTCTTTCTTGTGCAGAGACAAGAACTTAGTCAATGCTGCTGGTTCTAAGTTGAGTCCTCTCTTGGACATCCCCATACACCTCTGACAATGTCTAGATGAAGATACAGAAACTTTAAAGACTTAACAATTTCATATTAATAAATGGAAAATACAAAGATTCCAAGTTATCTACAAAATACTACTATAAGAGTTCTATGAAAACTATGTATAGTGAACCTATTATAAAAAAACACACTCTTATCTCTATACTAGCTATATAAAGTTGAAAAATATATATTTATAGTTGTTTGTCAATGTCTTATTAAACTAGATTATTACAAACACAATTTTCTTCTTGGAAATTTTCTCCAAGATCTCTAAAAATTAAAGCATTGAAAATATATTTTAACATTTTTGTTTATAAAAAACAATAACAAAACAACAACGGCAACAAAAACCAGAGCTTAACTTTGTACATAAATTATGCTTCTCTACAATTGCTATTATTACGTTGATTACTAATAGTATCTCCCATGAATTTGTTTGAAGGGTTAAAGGGGCAGTGAACCTAAAATTTCACGGAAGGTGGGAGTGTATAATCAATACTTTTTCATACTTTAACTTTTTATATTTAATTTAATCTTCACAATGAAACATAATGAAAAATGTTATTGTCAATTTTCTAGTCAAAGAAAGTGGTACAGAGAAGTCAGTCCACTTACAAAAAATCCCAAAGCCTTAATGATCAAGTTAGGGTTCAGAGTCAGGCCTTTTTACTCTGGAGTTTATAATTCTTTCCTCAAAATCACTACGTGTTCAAAGGAATATGAACAAATGATACTGTATTGTAGTAGACACAGTAATAACACTTTGTTTCATGCTGTGTCAAATTACTATCTTTGTGATATATAAAACAACATGACATAACTATCATACAGTCATTTTAAAATATTTTTAAAGCTACCACAAAAATTTTTCCATAATTTTTATTG
This sequence comes from Craseonycteris thonglongyai, assembly GCA_004027555.1. NCBI lineage: Eukaryota > Metazoa > Chordata > Mammalia > Chiroptera > Craseonycteridae > Craseonycteris > Craseonycteris thonglongyai. The sequence continues at coordinate 26,711 of PVKE010018815.1, forward strand.
TAAATGATGACAGGAGTGTTAACTCTTGAAGTGTTAAATTATATGTATATCCATGCTGTGTATATAATCATGTAAAATCTATTTTATGGAAAATAGATAATACATATGTCTAATACTTTTTAAATGCCATTGTTTTCACTAGATTGAAGAGTCATCTGCTATAATAACATGAAACTTATTCTACTGCAGTACTGCAAAGGCTATACTGTTTTTCTGACAAGCTGTATTTTTATTTTATGCTTCACTTTTGAAGCTTCAAAAATTGATACCAATGCTCTTCAAGACAATGTGCTCAACACAATAAGAAAAACATTGTTTTTTTCTTGTAGAATGAGTAGAAGAATTTCACATGATAGTTTGCTAATATAAACTTTATCTCCACTAAACTCAGAAGCTTGTAGAACACCTTGATAGTTATGTAAATATGTTAACTTTCAGTCATAAATTTTCATACTATACATCCATGAAGGCATTCATATTTGAGAAGCATACTCTCTTGTTTATAATTCAGGATTTTAAATATTGGGGTTTCTGCTTCAAGTTTCATGAGAAATCCCTTTAAGATTTATAGACATGTCATCAAGATGGCAGCGTGAGAGGAGTTCTTGAAACCACTCCTGGAAAGACAATAATTTAAACAACTAAAATCCAACCAGAGAATCCCTAAGCAATGCATAGCCACATCTGAGGAACCCACTCATCACAAAAAAATACCTAACGCTGGAGAAATAGAGGTGAGTAAGAGAGAAAGAAAGGGAACAGTGTGGAGACACACTGTGGAGTGCGACCAGGAGACCTATGCAGTGACCAAACCAGAGTGTGACCCGAGTTCATCAGAGGAGAGAATGACTGAGGTGGGAGCATGGGGGTGTGGGTTGAGGTGTAGAACATCTCTGGATGGATTGTAGGCCAGGAACGGACAGAGGCAGAGGTGCAGAGGGCCAGAACACGGGGTTGATGGGAAAAGTTGGTGCTGCTGATTGTGGTGAGAGGCCCCCATGGGAGTGCAGGGGGAGCAGCTGAGGCATGGTGATGGTGGCCATAACGCAGTGCAAGAGGCCACAGTAAGGCACCAGTAGCAGCCAAAGATCTGTGTGGGTGACCAGAGTGAAGATCTGGCTTCTGGTGCTTGGGTTGGGTGGCTGGAGTTGGGGGCCCACAGAGCATAAGGCTGGCAACTGGAGCCAGAGACAGGTGTTCCAGTGGCCAGACCACCAACACTGGGAGTGTTCTGGTGGCTGAAGCACAGAGTGGCCTTCATTGAAGTGGAGCCCCAAATAGAGCATTGCATGGCCTTGGACACGGAGCCTCGCTGCTTCCCCTTGCTGTCTTCCAGGGCTCATCCAGCAGGCCTCACCCACAGCCTGCCTTCGGTGAGCTGCTGCCAGGAAGCTGCCATTACCATGTGATGCAATCAGACCAGCACCTGATGCAAGAAGCCCTGACCCCACCTTTCCCACTAAAGCCAGCAGAGGGATTTAGGTGTGGCAGCTTTTGACAGCAGCGGAATCTCAGAGGCATAGAATATTATTGTCCACCATACCTTCCCAAAGAGGAGGCATATAGTACAGAGGCCATGGTGACTGAGTTGAAGGGAGGCCTACCTTCTAGGAATCTCCCACTGTCAGAAAACCAAATAAATGAGAAAATGTCATAAAACACTAACACCAGCTAGGAAGTAAAAGAAAGATACCTTCACATCCACCAGGGGAAAAGTTCTCACATCCAGGAAACAAAATGCTCCAACAAAAATGAATACCCCTTTAAGCAAAGGAGCTCAGAAAGAAAGAGGAAAAGCTCCAGAAAAGAAACTTGAAGATATGGAATTATATGAGCTAAATGACAGAAAACTCAAGGCTGCAATTATAAAAACACTTAAAGAGATCAAACAAAGGGAAGCCGGGATGGCTCAGTGGGTTAAGTGCTCACGTTGCAGCCCTGGGGACCAAAGATCGAATCCTGATCATGGCCTGAGTAGACCCATATGCTGAACTGGGGAGTGCCCCCAGTTCAGTTCTCACCAGGGTGAGACCCTGGCCCAGTTCCTGCCCTGTGCAGCCCCGTGCCCACCTGTGGAACAACACTATGTGGAAAAATCACTGATGTAAATTACAACTGTGGAGACTGTTCTGGGCCCTCCCCCTTCTCTCTGTCTCTTTCTCTGTATCTCTCTCTCTGTCAAAAACAATACAAATAAATCTTAAAAAACATGAGATCGGGGAAAGCCGGGACGGCTCAGCGGGTTGAGCGCTCGCTTTGAGGCCATGAGGACCGAGGATCGAATCCCGGCTCCGGCCCAGGCAGGACCCACGTGCTGAACTGGGGAGTTCCCACAGTTCGGTTCTCTAACTGTCTCTGTCTCTGTCTCTCTCTCTATCTGTCAAAAAGTAAAATAGAAATAACTATGCACTG
>PVKE010018816.1:0-29131 GCA_004027555.1 Craseonycteris thonglongyai
CATGCGGGTACAAACATCTTTAAAGATGAAGGTTTTCAGGTTTTTTGGGTAGATGCCCAGTAGAGGGATGGCTGGGTCATATGGTAATTCCATTCGTAATTTTTTGAGGAATCTCCATACAGCCTTCCATAGTGGTTGTACCAGTTTACATTCCCACCAGCAGTGTATGAGGGTTCCTTTTTGTCCACAGCCTCTCCAGTACTTGTTATCCCTTGTCTGGTTGATTATAGCCATTCTAACAGGTGTAAGATGGTATCTCATTGTGGTTTTTATTTGCATCTCCCTAATTGCTAGTGAAGTTGATCATTTTTTCATATATCTGTTGGCCATATGGCCCCCAGTTCAGTTCAAAAATAAATAAATAAATAAATAAAATTTTTTAAAAAATTTAAAAAGAGCTCTTTGAGGGATTCCAGGATATCTCAGAAGTTGAGCACTCATCTTGCAATTGCAAGGTTCAGGGTTCAATTTCAAGCCCCAGCCCATGCAACCCCTATATATTGAACTATAGCACAACTGGTATGGCTCAGCAGTGAAGGTTCTTGCCTCCCATGCTGGAGGCCCCTAGTTTGGTTCCTGCCCTGTGGGGCCCCACATCCACCTGTATGGAATCAAAGCATGTCACAACTAATGATGTATAACTAAGGAGATTGCTCTGGGCCACGCCCTCCCCCCTCCCCCCTCCCCGTCTCTTTCTCACACACACCGCTTCTCTCAAAAACAATTAAATCTTTTTCTTTTTTTTTAAAGATTTATTTTATTGTTTTTGATAGAGAGACAGAGGCAGAAACAGAGAGAAGGAGGAGGGCCCAGAGTAGTCTCCACAGCTATACGTCATCAGTTTTCAACATGGTTTCGTTCTACACAGGTGGGCTGGGGGCCACGCAGGGTGGGAACTGGGCCAGGGGGCCTCCTGCATGGGAGTCATACCCGCTTGAGCCAGAGGCCGAACTGGGGGGCAAGAACTGAACTGGGGGCCCCCCACATGGGAAGCAGACCTCAATTCAGCACATGGATCCGCACAGGCTGGAGCCAGGATTCGATCCCCAGTGCCTGGGGCTGCAAAGTAAGCTCTCAACCCGCTGAATCATCCCGGCTTCCCCTCTTTTCTGGGTTCTTGAGATGGGAGCTTAGATTGATTTGTGACTCCTTGTGTAAGTATTTCTAATGCAAGAATTTTAGCACTATAAATTTCCCTCTCAGTGCTGTTTTAGTTATGTCCCACAAATTTTAATAGGATGCATTTTTATTCACTTTTTTTTAAAGATTTATTTTATTGTTTTTTACAAACAGACAGAGACAGAGAGAAAGGGGAGAGCCCAGAGCAGTCTCCATAGTTGTACATCATCAGTTTTTGACATGGTTTTGTTCCACACAGGTGGGCAGGGGACTCACAGGGTGGGAACTGGGTCGGGGGCCTCCCACATGGGAGGCGCGCCCCCATGAGCCAGGGGCGAGAACCGAACTGGGGGCCTCCAGCATGGGAAGCACACCCCAGTTCAGCATGTGGGGCCGCACTGGCTGGGGCCAGTACTCAATCCTTGGTCCCCAGGGCTGCAAAGCAAGTGCTGAACTTGCTGAGCTATCCTAGCTTTCCCCACTATTTTTAGACTTATTTTATTGTTTGAGAGAAAGAGAGAGAGAGAGAGAGAGAGTGTGTGTGTGTGTGTGTGTGTGTGTGTGTGAGAGAGAGAGAGAGAGAGAGAGAGAGAGAAAGAGAAAGAAAGAAAAGGCAGGAGGGCCCAGAGAGAAAGAGAGAGAGAGAGAAAATGTGGGAGGGCCCAGAGAAGTCTCCATAATTGTACATCATTACTTGTGACATGGATTTATTCCACACAAGTGGATGTGGGGCCACAGGGTGGAAACCAAACATGGGGCCTCCAACTTTGAGGGGCAAGAACCTTTGCTACTGTGCCATCCCAGTGGTTACCGGTTGCTCCACAGTTCATATGGGGTTGCATGGGCCAGGGCCAGAAATCAAACCTTGGACCTCGTGTTTGCAAGACAAGTGCTCAACTGCTGAACTATCCTAGTATCCCCTACTTTCATTTATTTCAGCGTATTTTTTATTTCCCTGGAGCCTTTAACCCAAGGATTATTTAAAAGTGTGTTTAACTTCTAAGGCTTATAGATTTTCCTGTTATCTTTCTGTTATGTTTTTGATTTCTAGTTTGATTCCACTGTGATTAGAGGACATACTGTATGGTTTCAAATCTTTCAAATTTGTTGGGGGTTTCTCCTCTCTGTCCAAGACCTTCTGTCTTGGTATATGTTCTGTTGGTATTTGAAAAGAACATGTATTCTATTGTTGCGATATGTGTTCCTTAAATGTTGATTAGAGCCTATTGGTTGATAGTGCTACTGAATTCTTCTGTGTCTTTGCATATTTTCTAATTGATTGTTTTATCAGTTTTTGAAATTATAGTCTCCAACTATAGTAGTTGATTTGTCTATTTCTCCTTGCGCTTCTGTCTTTTTTTTTTTTTTTAAGATTTATTTTATTGATAGAAACAGACAGGGAGAGAAGGGGAGAGCCCAGAGCAGTATCCATAGTTGTACGTTATTAGTTTTTCGACATAGTTTTATTCCACACAGGTGGGCAAGGAGCTGCATAGGGCAGGAACTGGGCCAGGACCCCCACAAGCCGGGGTCCAAACTGGGGGCCTCCCCCATGGAAGCTCACCCTAGCAGGAACCGAACTGGGGGCCCTCCCACATGGGAAGCATACCACAGTTCAGCATATGGGTATGCATGGGCTGGGGCCAGGACTTCATCCTTGGACCCCGGGGCTGCAAAGTGAGCGCTCTGTCCGCTGAGCCACCCAAGCATCCCAGCACTTCTGTCTGTTTTTGCCTCATACTTTGTAGCTCTCTCATGCATATGAAATTACAATTGCTCTTTGCATATTTACATTCATATTTAGGAATGCCCTTTTAGGGGACCGACCCTTTCATTATTATTAATGTCCCTCTCATAATTTTCTTTGTGTTGAAGCCTACCTTACCTTTTGATTAATGATTGCATAATAAATAATTTATTTGCCATCTCTTTACTTCCAACCTGCCTACATTATAGTCTTTGAAGGAAGTTTCTGTTAGATAGTATATACTCATTTTATTCCATTCACAAATACTATTTTCATCAACATCGAGGCAAAACCTTCCACTAGTAATCATGACTTGCTGAGGGCTCAAATGATGGTTTGCATTTTTTAGCAATAATTTTTTTTTAAAGATTGTATTTATTGTTTTTGACAGAAAGAAATGGGGAGGGGCAGAGCATCTCCCTAGCTGTACATTATTAGATTTTGACATAGTTTCATTCCACAGGTGGGTGTAGGGCTACACAGGGCAGGAACTGGGTTGGGGGCCTCCCACATGGGAAGGAGAACCAAACTAGGGGCACACCCCATTTCAGCATATGGGTCCTCATGGGCCGGGGTTGGGACTTGATGCTCAGTCCCTGGGGCTGCAAGGCGAGCACTTAACCTGCTGCGTCATCCCAGCATCCCCAAATATTTTAAATTAGGTATGGACATTTTCTTTTAAAGATATAATACCATTTTACACTTAATAGACTATAGTATATTGTAGATATAGCTTTTATATACAGTGGAAAGCCAGGAAACTTGTGTGACTCACTTCATTGCGATGCTTTCTTTACTGCAGTGTCTGGAACCTGGCCTGCAGTGTCCCTGAGGTCTGCCTGTAGCTGAGTCATGTTTTATAATCCACTTGACCCGTTGCTATGTTGTAACTGACATATTTAGACCATTTGTATTTTCATTTAATTACTCACGTTAGGGCTTAAGTCTATGTTCTGTTTTATTTTTTTTTTGCCTTCCTGTGGGTTACTGGAACATTTTGTAGAATTCCATTTTGATTTACCTAGTGTGTTTTTCAATGTGTGTGTGTGTGTGTGTGTGTGTGTGTGTGTATTTCAAGAAAAAAAAATTCAATGACACTTGTTTAATGATTGTAACGTAAACTTTATTCAGGACCACTGTGGTAGATTTAGGGACCAGGGACCATGGCAGTGGAATTTTACATTGGGGGACAGACCAGACTCAGCTACAAATACAGCTGGGGCTATATATAGTGGGAATTTGTAGCCAATGTGCAGGGTGGGGGTGAAAGTATGGGAATTACTAAGAGGAGACATCAAGGGTGAGGGGGATTTTCAGGTATTCTGAGACTCAATTTCCAATGTGGGGTTTCCCCTATCTGCCAGGAGAGTGTGGATCCCACAGACTGAGGGGCTCAGTCCTGCAAAACTGCACACCCACCTCCCCCACTTCAGGTGCCAGTTGCAAGCCCAGGCTTATCATCTGTACTTTTGTCCTCCTTAGGTTTTGATTAACTTGATAGAGCAGCTCATAGAACTCAGAAACATTTACTTAGAAACATTTACTTACTAGATCACCAGCTTATTATAAAGGATGTGACTCAGGAAGAGCCCAATGGAAGAGAGGCACAGGGCAGCGTGGGTCCATGGGACCGGGCCAGGGCTTTCCATGCACTCTCCCAAGCCGTCTGTATGGGTTTTTATGGAGACCTGACTATGTCCTTCTGATTGATTATTTAAATCATTGGCCATTGGTGATTGGTTCAAACTCCAGCCTCTCTTCTCCCTAAAGGTTGGGGGAAGGGTCATTCCCACTCCTCTGATCACATAGTTGGTTTGGCAACCAGCCCCTATCCTTAGGTGAGTTTCAATGTCACCTCATTAGCATAAAAAAGACACCTTTGTGTCTCATCACTTATGAAATTCCAAGGTTTTTAGGAGCTCCAGGTCAGAAAGGGGAAGACCAAATATATATTATAAATCAGTGTATCTCAGTGAGCTCTGGCTAAACTGACCTAGCAGGATTCTTGTTGAAGACAGGACAGGTGATCCAATGTCACCTGGGGGTGGTGAGGAGGAGGAACTGATAAGATATCCAGAGTGATCAGATAACAAGGGGGTGGGGGGTGGTCCAGTTAAACTAACTTAGCAGATTTCTTGTTGAAACTGGATTTTTACAAGGAAGTGCATAGATGGGCCCAGTAGTAGGTTCAGGAGCCTGCCTAAAGTTTGGTCAAGAATTTTTGTCAATATAGCTTTTTTTTTTTAAGATTTATTTTTATTGTGTTTGAGAGGTGAGAGAGAGAGGAAAAAAAGAAAAGAGGACCCAGGGCAGTCTCCATAGTTGTACATCATTAGTTGTGACATGGTTTCATTCCACACAGGTGGACATGGAGCTGTGCAGAGTGGGAACTGAATCAGGGGACCTCCTGGAGGTGAGAATCTTCGCAACCTAACCATCTGGCAGTTAACCATTTGCACTGCAGTTCAGCATATGGGTTTGCATGGCCTGGGGCCTGGAATTGAACCCTGGACCTTGCAATTGCGAAGCAAGCATTCAACCTCTGAGCTATCCTGGCATCTCCCAATGTAGCTTTTTAAGAGATTACTCTCTAGTATTATATATGCAAAACTTATTGCAACCCTTATGTCCTTTCACCCTCCCCCTTTCCTAATACAATGGATTTAAACAGTTCCTTTGCATACACTTAGAACCACATGATAGTGTTATAATTTTTGCTTTAACTATCAAACATTATTTACAAAACTTAGAAGGAGAAGGAAAGCCTGTTGCTTTTACCCGTATTTTGGCTTATCATTTCCTCCCATTAGTGTAAGGGGAAGGGAGAGATTTTCCTCTACTGTTCTAGGTTCTTTTTGTCTTGTCTAATAATTATATGTACAGGAGACAGATTAATAAGAGAAAAATAAGCAAATTTAATGCATGTGTCCATACAAGGACCCCGTATACACAAGGGGTTTCAACACAGAATGGTAAAATGGGATGTGTATGACATTCTGAGCTAAGGCTGAGGTCAGGTGCCTGGGCTTCAGGGGGAGGAAGGTCATTGCAGGTCGAGGAGAAGAGCTGGTCTTTAGTAATTATAAGTTTGCCTGTTCTATAAAGAGGCCATAAAAAATTATTTCTGGTGATAACTTATTATGGAAAAGGCCCCAATTTAAATTGTGCATGGGAGAAGTGTCTCATGAGCCTTCTAGGCCTCAACGGCCTTCCGCTCAACCTATACACATGCAGAGTTGTTCTTCTAGGGCAGGCCTGTTCTGAACCCTTCAGTCATTGCCTTGTGTCCTTTCTGTTCAGTGCATTTCCTTTAGCCAGTCTTTTAGGGTAAATCTGCCAATGGCAAATGTGCTGCTTTGGAGTCATCTGAGAATGTCTTGATCCCCTTCATTCCTGATCAGATCAGAGGTAGGATCTCAGCTGATGGTGCTAATTGGGAATCAGGTTATTCCTTCTGCCTGCATGGTTTTTGTCCAGAAATTGGAAGTTTTTGAATTTCTTTTTCTCCTGTAGGAAAGATAGCATTTTTCTCTGGCAGCCTTTAAGATGTTTTTTATTTCATTTGTCTTTATTTTTCAGATGTTTATTGTGATGGGTCTTGGCATGGATTTCTTTTTCTTTTTTTTATCATTCTTTAAAGATTTATTTTGTTTTTGACAGAGAGAGAGACATACAGAGACAGAGAGAAGGGGGAGGGCCCAGAACAATCTCCATAGTTGCATATCATTGGTTTTTCCACGTTGTTTCATTCCACAGGTGGGCGCGGGGCTGCACAGGGCAGGAACTGGGCCGAAGTCTCACCCTGGTGAGAACCAAATTGGGGGCACTCCCCAGTTCATCATATGGGTCCACATGGTCCGGGGCCAGGATTCGATCCTCAGTCCCCAGGGCTATAAAGTGAGCATTTAACCCACTGAGCCATCCTGGCTTCCCCTGGCATGGATTTCTTTGAAATAGTACCTATTTGGGATTTATTCTACTTCTTAAACCTGTGACTTTGTCTTTTTCCAAATCAGGGAGGTCTTGAGCCATTATTTATTTATTTTTTTTTCAGATGCTTTTTTCAGCCTTTTTCTTTACAGGACTCTGATGACACAGATTTTACTTTCTACACATGCCTGAGATTCTCTTCATGCTTTTGTGTGTTATCTCTGTTTTCCGATTCATAGTTTCTCTTCCTGTCTCCAAGACAACTGATCCTTTTCCCTAACTTATCTGTTGTGCTGCTGAGCACATCCTTGGGATTCTGTTTCACTACATGCACATCTAGCAGTACTGAGGGCTCCATCCCAAACTAGCACAGGGAAACGAACGTCACGATGAAGCAAGCCACATACCGGTAGTTTTTTGTTTCTCTGTGCGCGTAAAAGTTATGTTCGTACTATATCTAGGTCTGTTACGAATGCAATAGCATTGTTAAAACAAATCAGTGTACATGCCTTAATTTAAAAATACCTTATTGCTTAAAAATATTCATTACCTGAGCCTATAAGCCATAATCTTTTTGCTAGTAAAGGGCTTACTTACCTCCATGTTGATGGCTCCTGACTGGAGAGTGGTGGTGGCTATGGCAAATTCTTTTTTTTTAATCTTTTTATTTTTTAATTAAAATTTACATTCAATATTATATTAGTGATTAGACATTTATATAATTTACGAAGTATCCCCCTGATAAGTCTAGTACATCCCAGACTCCATACACAGTTGTTACAATGTTATTTACTATATTCCCTATGCTACTCTACATCCCCATGACGATTTTGTAACTACCAACTTGTACTTCTTTTTTTTTTTCAAAATTTTATTTTATTGTTTTTGACAGAGACACAGAGAGATAGAGAGAAGAGGGAGGGCCCAGAGCAGTCTTCATAGTTGTATGTCATTAGCTTTCAACAGGGTTTCATTCCACACAGGTGGGTGGGGGCTGTGTAGGGTGGGAACTGGGCTGGGGTCTCCTGCATGGGAGGCATGCCCCCTGGAGCCAGGGGCTGAATGGGGTGCAAGAACCGAACTGGGGGCCTCCCACATGGGAAGCACACCCCAGTTTAGCATATGGGTCTGCATGGGCCGGGGCTGGGCTCAGTCCTTGGTCCCCAGGGCTGCAAAGCAAGCTCTTAACCTGCTGAGCCATCCTGGCTTCCCCTAGTGATAAATTTTAATCAACATATTACATAAAAAGAATCTTGATTTTTAAAATGAATGTTTTTGCTGCTATAATATGAGTTTACTTGAACAGTTGAAGTATAATATGGTAACTGCATTGTACTATTTAAACTAATTCACAGCTATAGGAAAATGTTTGATTTTTAAAATATAACCAAGATGCAACTGCATAGTTATGAATAGTAAAATACTAGAAAACAGTGAATGAATAAATAAGATGATTTTTCATCAGTGGCCATTCATTATTTAGCTTTTAAGAACCTAGAATGGGGAAGCCGGGATGGCTCAGTGGGTTAAGCACTCACTTTGCAGCCCCGGGGACTGAGAATCGAATCCCAGCCCCGGTCCCAGCCCCAGCCCATGCAGAGCCATATGCTGAACTGGGGAGTGCCCCCAGTTCAGTTCTCACCAGGGTGAGACCCTGGCCCACTTCCTGTCCTGTGCAGCCCCGCCCACCTGTGGAATGAAAGTATGTGGAAAAACCGATGATGTGCAACTATGGAGACTGTTCTGGGCCCTCCCCCTTCTCTCTGTCTCTGTTTCTGTATCTCTCTCTCTCTCTCAAAAACAATAAAAATAAATAAATAAAAAATAAATAAAATAAAATAAAGAACCTAGAGGAAATTGCCTTCTTTGAGTTTCAAGTGTTCTGGTAAATCTAGCCCTTTCTTAGTTTCCTCAGTATCACCTTGAATTGGTGGAATAAGTGACTCTAAAGAATCAAAGTTCTTGAGAGTGCCAGCATAGCTCAGCAGTTGAGCTCTCGTCTTACAATGGTGAGGTCCAGGGTTCGATTCCTGTTCCCAGCCTGTGTAAACCCATATGCTGAGCTGTGGTGTAGCTGGTAACTGCTGAGATGGTTCAACTGCAAGAGTTCTCACCTCCCATGCGGGAGGCCCCCAGTTCAGTTCCTGCCCCATGCGGCCCCACATCCGCCTGTGTGGGATGAAACTATGTCATAACCAATGATGTGCAACTATGGATACTGCTCTGGGCCCTCCCCTTCTCTGCCTTTCTTACCTTCTCTCACACAATAAATAAATCTTAAAAAATCTAAGTTTTTCTCCGGTCGAGGTAGCCAGTGATGACCATATTGAGGATTTGTCTGTAGAAGTCCTCTTTAAAGGTGTGCACGATAGGAGTTTCCATGGGCTACTTGTATTCTTTTTTTTTTTTTTTAAAGATACTTTTATTTATTTATTTATTTAATCATTTATTGGTTTTAACAGAGAGAGAGAGAGAGAGAGAGAGAGAGAGAGAGAGAGAGAGATACAGAGACAGAGAGAGAACTGAACTGGGGGAGCTCCCAGTTCAGCACATGGTTCCGCACGGGCTGGGGCCAGGATTTGATCCTCGGTCCCCAGTGCTGCAAAGTGAGCGCTTAACCCACTGAGCCATCTGGCTTCCCCTACTTGTATTCTTGTATATGGCTTCCATCCTATGCTTACTACCATTGTGTGACCATCTCCATTTTCAGCTCTGGTCCAACCATGATAATATAATGTCAGTGGAAAGATTATCTACTCAGCTGAAAGATTATCTACTACTTGTCAGGAAAGCGCACTGTGGGGATGTCCAGCTGCTTGGAGCCACTTAGCTACTGCTGAAGTAAGTCAGGTGCCTTGGGAGCTCAGCTGGTGGGCCAGGCGGATGTACAATGGGCCAGGATGCACTGGTGATGTGCTGAGACAAGCCCCGTGCACTGCTGACCCAAAAGCTGCTGAGTGACTCAGAGGCTGCCTAGGTATTGTCATTTAAAAACAACAAAAAAACCATTTTAGCCATTGAAGTAGATAACTCATTGTGATTTAATTTGCATTTCTCTGTTGACAAATGAAATTGAGCATCTTTTCATCTGCTGTGGATAATTTGTGCATTGTTTGTGAAGTGTCCAAATATTTTCCTTGTTAATTGGGCCTCTTGTGTTACTGTATTTTAAGAACTTTTAAACACGTATATTTTCTGGATGGAAGTCCTCTGTCAGATGTTTGTATTGGAATATTTCCTACTAGTCTATGGCTTGCCTTTTTATTGTTATAATAATGTCTTTCGAAGATTGGACATCTTTAATTTTGAGGAGGTCCAATTTATCAATTTTTTTCTTACCGTATATCATTTATACTTTTTGCCTCTTGGCAGATCTTTGTATACCCCAAGGTCACCATTTTCTTCTGAAAGTTTTATAATTGTAGTTTTACTTTTGATTTATTTAAAGTCATTTTTTGTATAAGGTATGAGGTGTAGGGTCCTTTTTTTCATGTATGTTGCTATTTAGTTGTTTATCGCCATTCACTGAAAGGATTTTTCTTTCTCCCATTGAATTCCTTGGTATCCTTATCAAAGATTAGTTGTCCACACATCTGAGCATCTGGGCTCACCTTGATTGAGCTATGTTTTGATCCTTTGTGAGAATATCACTAACTTTTGTAATTGGGTTATGTGAGCCCTCCAGTTTTCAAAATTCTTTTGGCTACTTCTAAGTGCTTTGCATGTCAATGTAGATGTTGGAATCTTCCTGGAGTTTTTGTTTGGGATTGTACTGAATCCCATGGTTTTTTATACGATTGTAAGTGGTCTTTATATATATTTCACCTTATAATTATTCCTATATAGAGTATAGAAATACAATTGATTTTGGAACATTGACCTCCTAGCCAGCAACCTTGTTAATTTTACTTATTAGTATGGTAGTTTTTCTGAAGATTCCAGAGGATTTTCTGATTGGGTTGTGAGAATTTTGGTTTCTAGGCCAAAATGTTTAAAATGTTTCTAACATATTTGTATGTATAATACAAGATGATTGTTGAAATTTCATCACCTTTCTTTTTGAATCTTCATCAAAGCAACGATTGATAATATTTTAATGTACTAGTGAATGTGAACTTTTTTCATATGTTTTAAAATATTTTATCTTGACTCCTTTTTTTGATTGGGATGAAAAACTCTTTCAGTTGTGTTATAAGGGCTCTGTGTATTTATTTTAAGTCCTCTTCTTTGCCTCTCATAAGTGGTGTATTTTGTTCTCAGTTTTATTACTGGTGTTTTAATTTCATTCATGTTGTTTCATTACTGGAGGTATTTATAATATTTATGTGAGTGTCATCCCATTATTTTTCATATGGTCTGTGTTTAGTATCTGAAAGCTAATTTTTTTTCTTTAGGTACTTTAAGGTTTTTATTTTTATATTAGTTATGAGCAAGGATCAGAATCTAGTTTTATTTCTAATTAGTCAACAAACTATATCAGGTACATTGGGTAAAATTAACCTTTCTCCATTGATTAGGGTTCTGTTTTTTTTCTTGTAGATTAAATTCTTATGTGTACCAAATTTTGTTTTTGGACTTTTTCTTCTCTTCTGTGTTGGTATATTTTTGTTCTAAAACTACATTTCTGATTTTAAAGCTCTTATCAAAATTATAATCAGACTAATTTGTTAAAATTTTTTTTAAGATTTATTTTTTTATTTTTTTACTGTTTTTGACAGAGACAGAGAAAGACAGAGGGAAGGGGGAGGGCCCAGAGCAGTCTCCATGGTTGTATGGCATCAGTTTTTTTCAATGTGGTTTCGTTCCACATAGGTGGGTGGGGGCCCTGCAGGGCGGAAAGCAGGCCAGGGGCCTCCTGTATGGGAGGCACCCCCCCCACCCCCCCGCAAGCCAGGGGCCAAATGTGGGTGGGATGGGGCAAGAACCAAACTGGGGGCCTCCTACATGAGAGGCACACCTCAGCTCAACATGTGGGTTCACACATGCTGGGTCTGGGATTCGATCCTCGGTCCTCGGGGCTACCACTGAGCCATCTCGGCTTCCCCTATTAAACATTTTCTTGCAGTTCGTCCCATACCACTAATATTACTGATTATCTCATCATAAAGTCATTATAACACATTTGAAATCTATTTAAATTTTAAAATGGAAATAACATCCTGTCTTTTATAATAGTGTATCTACAATTTAAAACAAGCTGGTTAGGGGAGGCCGGGAAAGCCAAACAGGTTGATTGCTTGCCTTGCAACTGTATGGTTCAGAGATCGAATCCTGGTCCCTGCCTGTGCAGACCCATACGCTGAACTGCAGCGCAACTGGTAACTGTCGGGATGGCTCAGCATCGAAGGTTCTTGTCTTCCATGTGGGAGGCTCCCAGTTCAGTTCCCATCCCATGTGGCCCCACATCCGCCTGTGTGGAATGAAACCATATCACAGCTAATGATGTACAACTATGGAGACTGCCCTGGGTCCTTCCCCCTTTTCTTCCTCTCTCTCACCTTCTCTCTAACAATAAAATAAATCTTAAAAAATAAAATAAAACAAGCTGGTTAAAAAAATAGAAAAAGCAACCTTTTAGAAAATAGAAAAATGGGTAAAGAAAATACACAGGATTTCCAAGAATTAAAAAACCCTATAAGCCAATAAATGTATGAAGTGTGCTCATCCAGGAAAGGGCCCTTTCATGTCTGGTTGCAGGGCTGGAACCGAGGTGAGCAGATAGTGCCCAGTGTTGGCCTGCCCTGCAGGAAGTGTAGCTCAGGTGCTCCACTCCAGGAGCAACAGGCAGTATTTTGTGTCAGTAAGGATGTGTACCCAGTGGTTCAGTAACTCTCCTGCATATCTACCCCAGACTCACACTTGCACACAGGCAGGGACACAGATGAGCGAGTTCATTGAATTGTTGCTCGTGATAACAAAGTAGGGAGTGGTCAAGAAGTTCATGGAAGAAGGGTTGGAGAGTTAAAAAAACTATTATTTTTCCTTTTTAATATTTTCACCCTTAAACCTAGTACACTTTTCAGATCTTTCAATAACTTTATTTATAACCTAAAAAAAAAAAAAAAAGTTTTGTTTTTGTTGTCAAATTGCATTTTTAATCTCTGTGTTATCTGTAAATTTCTTCCTTTGAAGCTGCTTTTTCATATTTGGTAACAAATAATAATCAGACAGGTCTGGTTATAGGGAGGGTGGTTTAACATTTGGAAGTCACATTCGTGAAGAGTAGCCAACACCTCATTGGTCTTGTGCACGGGCATGTTGTGCAAAAGCAGTCCCCCTTTGGTCCCTTGCCCCTTTTTATCCTTCACAAATCCTTTTCACTTTCACCAGACTGGATTAGTACTCTCCAGTACTGTGACACCCTTATCTTTGTAATCAATCATCAGGCTACTCTCCATGTCCCAAGAAAACAGTAGCCATGATTTCTCCAGCTGACTGTGACACCTTGAACTTCTTAGGGGGTCGCGTGTCCTTTTCATTCCACTGCATGAACTCAGGCTCATAATGATGAATCCAAGTTTCATCTCCAGTGTACAATCTCCTTTAAAACTTCGTCTTTGTTGTCTCTGAAGAGGTTCAAAAACTGTTGTGAACACTCAATTCACTGTTGTTTTTGAAGTAGTGTGAGCGTAGTTGGTACCCATCTTGTACTGACTTGACATCCTTAGATGCGGATGCAGAATATTCAGAATGGTTGTAGGTGATACTCCGACCATTTCTGCAAGCTGCTTTTTATTCAGTTGGCATCTTCCACTACAAGTTTTTCAACTTTTTTGACAGTGGGGAAGTGGCCTCAACGTGGCATCCTGGATGGAGGTTGTCTTCATTTAACTCTGCTTCATTTGAAAAGGCTGTGCCACTTGTACACCATGGATTTCCCAGGGCAGCAGTTACCATAAACTGCTAACATCTCTTCCAAAATGGTTAGAGGTGTTTTCCATTGTTTATGAGAAACTTAATGATGGTGCAAAATTCAGTTTTACCTATACTTGGGGTTTTCTTCACATTTGATGTACTTTTTCAGTGATATCTAAAAGAACATGGATGCTGAAATTTGGCACATATACTGATAAGTCACAATGAAACTGTACTAGTACTCCCACCTCTCCAATACCCCCCTCCCCCATTCCGTTTCTACAAATTTCTTGACCACCTCTTGTACAGATGGTCCCAGACTTAAGGTTTTTCAACTTGACCATGGTAGGGAAATGATAAGCATTCTGTAGAAACTGTACTTCAGACTTTAAATTTGTACCCTTTCCCAGCTGGTCATGGGCAAGCTCCCCATCATTCTGCATCCCAAAGTCAGCAACCCATACTCTGCAGCATGATATCAAACTCATTTTTGACTAAGGACATTTTCAATTTAGGATGGGCTTGTCTCGGGATGTAACCCTATATAGGTCAAGGAACATCTGTCCTGGGAAAACCTAAACACTATTGACAAAAGTAGGCAAAACAGTAATAAACTAGACCTACGTATATGTGCATAACTAAATCTTAAACAGAACAGGAGTATGAAGCAAATTAAGCATTTAAAAACATTATAGAACAGTACTGTGCAATAATGTCAAGCTATATGCAGATGTTGCTGGAGTTTAAAGGCCATACACTGAATGTAAGCCAAACCCAGACTACAGCCTACCTCTGGGAAGGTCTGGAGGTGGGATGAGGGCCAGAAGGAGCTGGGACTATATTCCACCTGTGACCTATTCCCCACACCCTTTCAAAGAAAACCTGAGGCAAACACTATTCCTATAACCTGTTAGTTTTTATTTCTTTAAACAGATATTGTTATACAATATTATATGGGTTGCACTTTCCCCCCAATTTTATTTTGAAGTCCTTACCATTTGACTGTATAAAGGAATTATGTTTTATAACTCTAAGTGGAGTTTATTATGATTGAAACACTTTGCAGAAAATATGTGCCTTGTTAAACCAATATCCAGAGAATGCTACATGCAGTTTCCTCAACCATATATGAGGGCTGCCTGGAAAGTACCCAGCCATGTAATATGAAAAATAGAGGCATTTATGGCTGGATAATTTACGGACAACACATACATGCACACACACACATGTGCGTGCGTGTATAATATACTTACTAGAGATACATTGTGTATTTTGTTCTTCTGGGATGAGAAGGTACAAACAGAAATGTCAACTAGACCAATAGTTTTCTGTCTTTCACATCTCCCAAATATGCTATCACATAATCAAGGTTCCAGATCATGACAAAATGAATAAATTTTTAGTGACATTTATTGTACCACCAGTCTGTCTTAATAATATTTATAGGAAGTTTGAGATCCTAGCTTCATGCTTCAACTGACAAAGACCTATATTTCCATTTTGTAAATGATTTATTTATTTTAACGGTCTCCTGGTATTATATGGCTGTGCCATCATTTTTTAAAAATTAAAACATTTGACACAGTCCCATGATTCATGACTCAAAAGTATAAGAAAAGTTTCTGCCACCCCTAACCCCAGGTCCCGTAAAGCTGCCATCACCCTGCATGTGAGGCCAAGACCACCTTGTTTGTGCACAGGTGCTTTTCCTAGGACACATCAGGAGAGCTTTCTCCTCTGCGTAAGGCCTTTGTTCCTTCTAATGGGGGTGTGTTCATGTCCAGCACACTGCCCTGAAGTTAATCGGTGCTCTGTTGATGGGCACAGAGCTCATCTTCAGTCTTTATTATCTGTAATCAGTTTCTTTTGATATCTACGATCATCAGTGCTGCCATGACAGGGCTCATACAGATCTCACACTGCACATGTGCAAAATAAACTTCGGAAACGGAGTGTCAGCATGAGCGCACTGGTGATGTTGCGGATGCTCTCTGTTTCCCGCCTTGGATTGCGCATGCGCCCTGCCTACCACGTAGGCATTGTGGTTTGGATTCTCCCCAAGCAGGTAGAAGAGGAACGAGGTGGGTGTCAGGTGACTTGGGGAGCAGCCCTCTGCTCTCATACTTCTGGCTGCATGTATTGCAGGGGCTCTGTCCTCAGCCTCAGCTCACTCCCCTTGCTGGTAGTGTCCCTCCCTCCTAAGTGGTCCCCAAACTGAAGTCTCTGTTCTGTGGTTTCAGAACCGAGTTTCTCCCTTCAAAGACATGATCTTCTGCTTCTCAGAAGAGGACTGGTCCCTTCTAGACCCCGCCCAGACTGGCTTCTACGGAGAGTTCATCATCGGAGAGGACTGCGGGGTCTCGCTGCCGCCCAGTAAGACTTTCTTCCCCTTCTCCTAAAACCAGGGACCTGGGGGGCCTGCATGTGATCCTACTGCCCATCCCCCAATCCCTGACGGGAGGTCGCCGGCACACTTAACAAATGGGCTGTCACCTACCAAACTATCACATGTAACTCAGGTTTATAAGCTGCTTTGAATACAAAACAAAATGTAACATGTTCCTGTGCTTTTGTTTTTCTCCATCATTCTAAGGTGGTCTCTTCACTTTTGGCTCTCTTCCCCTGGGGCCTGTCACCAGTCCATCCACATCATTCAGTAATGTGTGTCCTTCCCTTTTCTGTGAGTAGATGATCCAGCCTCCCAGCTGGATGTCTCCCAGGGTGAGGAGAACGAGCCACGTGTTCCAGAGCTGCAGGACCTCCAGGGGAAGGAAGCTGCCCCAGCTACCTGCATGGGTGAGTCATGGCTCCAGATCGGGGGTGGGTGGCAGCAGGACATGGGCTGCTCCCTGCCATCTCTCTGTGTCCCTGTTACCCTGACTCTTGTCTTGGTAGAACATATCCTGCCTCCTCCCTGATAACTCACAGAAAGGGTATGGGGTCACTCAGCTAGGGACTAGGATACGATGGCACCCTCTCCTCCGCTATAAGTAGCACCTGTTTATGCTAATGGCCCAGTTCCCCTCCAGTGTGAGGGCACGTGCTGTCCACTGGCACAACACCTCTGGTCCCTCCTGTCTAATCCTTCTCCTACACACTGCTGGTGTGAGGAAACTGAGGCACAGGGCTGCTGGGGTTTATTAGCCCCTACCCTGGGCTTTCTGTGTCACTAGAACTTCAGTTTTTAGCCATATGCCTCAAGATGTCTGCTTTTTTTGCAGTGTCAACAGTAGCCCCATGCCTTTTCCCTTTGGGACGCAGAACAGTCACAGAGCAGCCAGGTGTGTTTTACCATCCTTGCCGGGAACCGGCACCAGGGCCTCTGGGGTGGCCAACTCTTGTGCTTTCTGCCCATCAGGCTCTACAGGCTGTGTTCATTTTTTTTTTTTTTTTTAAAGATTTATTTTCATTATTTTTGACAGAGAGAGATACAGAGACAGAGAGAAGGGGGAGGGCCCAGACAGTCTACATAGTTGCCCATCATTGGTTTTTCCACATAGTTTCATTCCGCAGATGGGCGCGGGGCTGCACAGGGCAGGAACTGGGCTGGGGTCTCACCCGGGTGAGAACCAAACTGGGGGCACTCCCCAGTTCAGCACATGGGTCTGCACGGGCCAGGGCCGGGATTTGATCCTCAGTTCCTGGGGCTGCAAAGTGAGCACTTAACTCACTGAGCCATCCCGGCTCCCCCCCCCCCTTTTTTTTTTAAGATATATTTTATTATTTTGACAGAGAGAACGGGGAGGGCCCAGAGCAGTCTCCGTAGTTGTACTTCATTAGTTTTCGACATAGTTTCATTCCATACAGGTGGGCGTGGGGCCACATGTGAAGCATGCCCCTGTGAGCCAGGGCCTCCCACATGAGAAGCTCGCCCTGGGAGGGAGCTGAACCGGGGGCCTCTCACATCTGGGTCTGCACTGGCCGGGGCTGGGACTTGATCCTCAAACCCTGGGGCTGCAAGGCGAGTGTTCAACCTGCTGACCCATCTCAGCATCCCCAGTCTGTGTTCATGCAGTGTGTGCCAGGGGCACTGGAGCCTCTGGGAGTCCCACCATGCAAGTGGGAATGACCAAAGGGATGGCAGTGACTCGTTCACAGTTAGGTATTGGGGCGGAACTGGGACCCATGTTGGTTCCAAGGTCTTCAGAACCCATATTGCCTGCAGATTCAGATTCATTAGCCCTACCCGTATAAACACTCACTGATGCCCAAGAGGGAGCCCAGGGCTGCCTCGGTTCTGGCCAGGTGTCTGTTAAATGCCTCCCCAGGTGGTGCTGTAGCTGTAGGACAAACCAACTTTTCCATTTTTCTTCTGCAAAGACTTTCCAAGTCTCCAGCCATTCCAGGTAGAAGAAAGAAGAAAACGGGATGAGCTGCAGGTCCCAGAGTTCCAAGCCTGTGAACAGATGGCATTCTCTCAGGGCACCTGTCCTGGTGAGGAAGGTCTAGAGGGCGTGAGGGTGTGCCTGCATGTGCGTGGGGTGCGTGCAGGAGGGGGAGGGTGTGTGTGGTATGTGTGCATGTACATGTGCTGGTGAGGAAGGTCTGGAGGGCGTGAGGGTGTGCTTGCATGTGCGTGGGGTGCGTGCAGGAGGGGGAGGGCGTGTGGTATGTGTGCGTGCACGTGTGCTGGTGGGCAGGAACTGAACTCTGAGGTCCCTGAGAACCACTCCTGTAGGTTGTCAGCTACTTGCACTGGTTCCCTTTTGCTGGGGTCTCTCCCAGCTGAGTCCCAGTCCAAGACCCTCCCCTCCTCGAGGTCCCTTTGCTGGTGAAGCAGGTATGAGACAGTGTGGCCAGCCACATAGGAGTGGGTTACTTCCTAGTGTCTAGTCATCACCTGCAACACCTGACTGATAATTTTCCATATCTTCAGTCTCCCATTCTCCAATTTAATGCCCAACCCCCTTGCCCTTGGCTTCTGATGGATACACCCCCATGGGCCCTGGCGCTGCCTGCTATCTCTGCCTCTTTGTCCAGCTCCACCAGCCCTCAGGTTCCCAAACCTGCCAGAATCCCCTCCCTGTAGAAATTAAGTCCAGAATAACCAGGTTCCTACTAATGCCTTGAAAGACTCAGTACCACTGCCCCCTGGTATAGATCTGAGCCCCACATTTCAATAAGTGAGGAAACGGGCCAGAGGGGAGCTATAGGCTACACAGGCTAGGACCTCAGGCCAGATGCCCCACTACCCACCCACTTCCTCCCCACAGTACCTCCTAACACCACAGACAGGGTATCAAGTTAGCCCGGCTGTCAAGTCCAGGCTATGTCATCCCATTGCCATTAGTGGCCACTGGCAGGCCTCAGATGTGATACTGAGAGTGAGAGATGACCCAGGGCAGTCTGGGACTGTTGAATAGCCCTGACTCTGGACAACCCAGAAAGGCTCATCTGCCATTTCAACTTACAGCCCTTGGGTGTGTCACCTGAGTTCGTGATGTGTATAATGTGGCAAATAATATATCATCAGTTGTGTCCCGAATAACGGATGTGCAAATGATTGAGACTACACAGACAAATACAAATTCCTAGAGCTTGGAGGGGTCTCAGTGTCCAGAAAAGAAAAAGGACTGGGGCTGGGCTTATTGGGGGGAAGGGCAGGGCAGCAAAGGAGAGAGCTGAACCTACTCAGGAGGGTTGACACAGTGGCCACTGCTTGGCATTCTCTTGCAGACTATAGCCTTGTAGAATGTGGCTTTCTGGACCACGCTGCCTTTCCCTGGGGAGCGTCCTAGGGAGTAAGGTGTGGCATGGGCAGCACCACTGACCTGCACATTGCTCTTCTGCAGCCGGAAGTGACTCACTGTCCCCCCAGAATGGCCTGGATGAGGAGGTGACCATCGAGATCGTCCTGTCCAGCTCTGGGGAGGAGGACTCCCAGCTGGACCCCTATTGCACAGATGAGCAGCAGAGTCCAGAAGAGAAGCAGCCTAGCCTCCCTGCTGCACAGCAGAGCCGCGCCCCAGTGGGGGGCGAGGCCCAGGGGTCCGGGAAGACCTATGTGTGCCCGAACTGTGGGAAGGTGTTCCGCTGGAGGGTCAACTTCATTCGGCACCTGCGCAGCCGCAGGGAGCAGGAGAAGCTACACGAGTGCTCAGTGTGCGGGGAGCTGTTCACAGAGAGCGAGGACCTGGATGGGCACCTGGAAGCCCACGAGGCCCAGAAACCTTTCCGTTGTGGTGCCTGCGGGAAGAGCTTCCGCCTCAACTCACACCTGCTCTGCCACAAGCGGGTCCACCTGCCGCCTGCCAGACCCCAGCCACTGGAGGGCAGCGAGCAGGAGGTGGCGGGTCTGGCAGGTGGGGGTCCTGACACTGACAGGCTGCTGGCCGAGGGTGAGACCCGGCTGAGTGTCCAGTGCTGTGACTGCGGGAAGGTATTCCAGCGGCCTGACCACCTGGCGCGGCACCGCAGCAGCGTGCACCTGAAGGATGAGGCGCGGCCCTTCCGGTGCCGGTACTGCGTCAAAAGCTTCCCGCACAACTCCGACCTCCTGCGCCACCAGCGCCTGCACATGAAGCGCCGCTCCAAGCAGGCGCTGAACTCCTACTGAGCGGCTCCCGCCTCCACACAGCAGGATGCGCCTGCCCCAGGACAGACCACAGCACACCTTCCTGCCCTTTGCTCTCAGGTAGAAATGAGATACTGGCCAACTGAGCATCTCTTCTGTCTCTGCTGTGCCAAAAAGCAGGGAGGGAGGCCTGTCACCACCAGCGCTGACTCGCCCGAGTTTCCAGTCCCAGAGAAACCTGTCCAGTGCTTCCCAAGCGTGCAGACCGACTGGGCTGCCCCAACCACAGTCATCCTGTGGGGTTTGTCCCTTGCCACTGATTCACTACACTCCATCCTGCCCTGTCTGAACTGCCCCCCTTCACCCCCATCCTGAGGTTCCAGGGTAACTGCACCTCCCATATGACAGTGAGAAGCTGCAGGTGGGGTGATGGGCACATGGGGAACAGGGCCAGGCACACCAATCCTGCTGTCACCAGAAGTTGAGTCCCCATCACCATTTGACCCAAGAAACACCCGCAGTTAGCAGGCAGCCCTTGGGGGGCTGTGCTGCTGCTTGTCATGCCACACACTCTGATTTGTGGTGGCCATGTTTTAAACTATGTTGCTCAGCCTGCCCACATTTTTTTGTACTCTGGAGGTCCCAGTAAATGACTGTTGGGCAGAAGTGGACTTGTCATCATTTGAAAGGCACTGAAGTCCTCCCCATTCTGTGGTTTCTGGGAATGGGCTGCCCAGCCTGGGGTAAGGGCTTCGTGTCTGGGTGAGGGGGCTGCACAAATAACTGGAGGTTGCACTGTGAGTGTACTTTAACTTAGCATGCCAGTTGTATTCTTTTGCGAGGACTGCCTTAACCAAGTACCAAAAACAGGTGGCTTAGGACAACAGACACCTATGCCTAGGATTAAGGTGTGAAGTCCAGGGTTTGGCAGGTTGAGTCCCTGTGAGGGAAGGTGTACTTCGGCCTCTCCCAGCTTCTGGTAGTTGCTGACAGTTAATGTTCCTTGTAGAAGCATCACCTCATCTCTGCCCTTTTAAGAGGACCAGTTATTGGATCAGCACCCCCGCCCTCCCCCATCTCCGCCCCCCCCCCCCACACACACACACACACTCCAGTATGTTCCTGTCAACTAGTATATCTGCAGTGAGTATACTTCCCAGGAAGAGCACATTCTGATGCACTGGGCTTAGGACACAAACATGAATTTTGGGTGTTAGGGAAACAGTTCAACCCACAGCACCAGGTAGTGTAGCGGCACCGCTCCCATCCCCACTTTACGGTTGAGTCAGCACAAACAAGCTGGCTGGCTGGCCATTCTGCTGGAAGCAGCATTCAGACCCAAGCCTCTGCTTCCAGGGCATGTGTCCTTGGCATGATGGCCTTGGAACCTTGTGGCCTAGACTTCTGGATTGGGACTCATGGTTGGCACTGAAACCTCATGCAGTAGAAACCATGGTCTTACTGTTCTGGAAAATATGTCAGCCAGGCTCAACTGCGAGAGCATGGGGCTGGGTCAGAGCCACCAGGTAGGCATTTTGTGTTATTTCTATATCATGTTCATCAGCAGGGAGCAAGGTTCCTCGTCACCCATGTCATTGCCACATTGAGACGCCACTGCCACAAACCCAGTGGAAGCACCACAGAGCTTTATATTTCTGATTACTCTGCCTGTGTCGATAACACCTACACACTTGGGAACAGTAAATGCAATAAAACTACTTTCAGGCCATACCCTGAATAATAAATAAATACTGGGGCTCTTTGTTTCTAAATAGTTTGCCTCTTGTACTGATCTGCCTAGAAAAGATGGGAGGGTGGGAATCTAAGGACAATGGAAGGGGAAATTCCAAATAGAGTCCAGGGTGCACCTTTGCCCCTCCCTCTTGTACTCCCACCCCAGGCTCAGCAGGGAGGTTCCCCCACCTGCTCCAAATGCTGTCTAGAGGAAATGGCCCTTACTGGTGTCTTACCTGAAAAACCAGGTCCTAAATATGAGTAAGAAATATACAAAAGTACTGTAACTGAACTGAACCCTACAGGAGGCTGTGTCTCAAGTCCCCACCAAATACTGTGCCCCTCCCCCACTCACCCAGCATACCAAAGCACCAGTCTAATTGGAAGGTCATGTCCTTGACTTCAGAAGCCATCCTGGGTGATGTGATTCAAATCGCAGTTCATCTCACTGGAGAAACTAGAGGGGTTACCTGCCCTGGAGAAGCTCAGGACCGCTGGGGAGCCAACCACGTGCTGCCTCCTGGGGGCTGGGTGGACCTTGCCATTAAAGTAAAAACTGCGTATCTAAGAAGCATCTGCCTTCTGTGTTCCTTGGGTCCCTTGCCATTGTTCCCACATAGAAATTTGCTGAATTAATATTTGTGTCAGACTTTCCACTTCAGTTACAAACAGGAGCATGTGTAGCACAGCTGAAGAGAGGGTCAGCCAGCCTGACGAAAGCTGAAGGTGCAAGGTTTAGCAAGGAGGCTGAAAATGGGCCTCTGGGCGTCAGATACTGCCTTGTGACACTTCAGACCTTAGATTGTTCTGGTCACCGCATCTGATGACTTTTCAGAGGAGGGTGGATGTCACTGCTTCCCTACCCTGAGGATAGCTGGCACTCCTGGTTACACCACAGCTGGTTAACCCAACCTCAGCCATTTTCATGTATCCTCTGACTCATGACCTGTCTCCCCACCTGGGTGATGTGGCCAGTGGTGGGGTGGTCCCATGCCATTTCTAAGTCACAGCATGGCACAAATGGAAGGGAAGGTATGAGTGCACACCTGCCCTTGCAGACTGGTCCATGGTGCTCTTCCCCTGTGAGATGGTTTCTGCCCAAAGCAGCATGCAGACTATGCACGAGCACTTGTGCTTGTAGAGTAATGTAGGGGACTTGGGGATGCTTATATTGCTATATTTTGTCAAAATGCAGAGAGGATAGGACACCTGCCCTGGAAACATTGCAGGTAAGTCAATCCCATCCCAATCCAGCTGGAGCGCCCTTCAGAAGTGTGTGTGTGCGCGGGCATGCGCACACTGTGCACTCAGAAGAGATGGGGCCTGTCCCCGGCCCATTGACGGTAAATTCAGAGTGAGATTTCTGGATATTTTTAAATGTTTTCTCAGAATAAAATAGAGAGTGGGCTAGAGTATAACCTCATGTGGAAATTGTACTGGCACTTTGTATAAGCAAGTGGTGACCCCTCCAGTTGTGGGTTGCAGTGGGTGCTAGACCAAATTTATCCTGCTCTCCCTTTTGGCCATTGGTCTAAAATGGCTTGGTTGGTGTCAGGATATTATGTGGCCACAATCTGAAGCCTTCACTAGCCACTTCCTTTAACCATCTATGCTCAAGAAGCCAAAAGTTGGCCCAGATGTGCACTCACCAGGTTTGTAGAAGCAGGCAGTGCAGCAAAGACAGCCACTGAAACAGAAGCACCAGGGACCCCAGCATCCTTAAGGTAGTCCCTGGTCCCTTTGGGGCTTTTCATGTAGCTGCTGGTGGTGATAGCAGAGGTCTTTATCTTGCTCGATCTCTGTCCTGTGAGAAAGTGTCAGGCAGGTGGGCAGTGTTGGTGCTCGGAGAGGGTGAGCGCAGACCCACAGTGGAGGCAGGAAGTGATACCTGGTATGGTACATCTCTCTCAGCACTCATCACTGCTAATCACCAAGGACAGAGACCTCACTGTGCTCCTCTGGTTACATAGCCGGCTCAGTGATTGGTACCTAATGGGACCTTGATCTGTGCTGACAAGGCACACCTCATCATGTGTGTCCTGCTGGAGCAAGGCCCTGGAAACCAGCCGGGCCAGGTGACAGCAGAGCCTGTGCCATCCTGACACCACCCCGCTGGCATCACCTGGGTGTCCAACAATGCAGTTGCATCCTGACACTAATTCCTCAGGATTGGGATTGGACTGCACAGGGTGAGGGCTAAGGCCTGCACAACATGCCCCGCTCCAGACACTACCTGCGAGTCCCAGGGGCCCCTCGCACTCCTGCTGCACTGACTCCAAATTGGGGGTTCCTAGGACCCCTTTGGTTTGATTATTTATTAGAATGATCTCTAGATAATGAAAGCATTATCCTTACAACTGGTTTTTGTTATAAAAGACACTGGAATAATGGAAAGGAACAGATGCACTGGCTGAGGTCAGAGTGGGTGTGGAGCTCCCAAGCTCTCTGTATGGTCAGGCTGTCAAGTGCATCTTCTCCCAGCGCATCACCAAGTTTACAACCTTGAGCTGAGCTGAGCCATCCACAGTTCTTATGGGAGTTTCATTAGGATTCCCCATAAGATCGACCTTATTCCAGCCCCTCTCTTTCCTCCATCCCTAGAGACTGGCCTGATGCAAAGTCCCAACATTGTAATCCCGCACTTAGTTTTGTTTGTTTTTTTTCCTGTTTGTTTGTTTGTTTGTTTGTTTTGGTCATCTATTTAGCATAGCAAAGACTGTCCAAACACTCAGGAAATTTTAAGAATTCTTGAAGTTCAGTGCCAGGAACCTGAGAGAAAGCCCAGGTACATTTTTTATGATGCCACCTGCCTCAGGGAGGTCCTTACCTGAGCATTCTTCAGAGATGACTCCCATGCCTGCCCATTCTGCCCCTGTGGCCCTCCTGTGCTGCCTGCAGCCCACCAGAGCTGGGTAACATCAGGACATCAGCTTGCAGGTGTCACTGAAATGCTGCTGTCCCCAAAGCTTGTGGAGCTAAAGCCCAGTGAGCACTGTGTGGAGCCTAAAACAGGGGTTTCCTAGAATCCCTGCTCTTAGCAGTGCTGCTGACCCTCTGCAATTTCAGGTAGTGAAGGAAATCACGTAAGTAGGATCTAGGAGAACAAAGTGGCCTTTGTTCTTACAATTTTATTTAAGGATGATGGGTGCCTACCTGAGGACATGTGGCTTCATATTGGGCCACCCTGTGGAGGCCAAGCTAGCGGGTTGGGCTGTGACTCCAGCCTACAGAATCCATGCAGGCATCGTTCTCACATTGACCGCAGAGCCTAATCACCTGTAAGCAGAGACAGCCCCACCTAGTGGCTTTATCTGGTATGATCAGGTGTTGCAGGTGAGGACTAGACACTGGCTGATCTTAGAGATGCTGTCTGCACCCACCTTTCTCTCCTCTATCACAGGGAGGGCCTGTCTCCTCTCCCCATCTTGGGGACACCAAGTGTCAGCGTGAGGAGTGGTGTCAAGCGCTGGACAACGGTCACTGAACATCTATGCTCTGGATGTACACCTTTTGGGGCCACAGGAAGCAACAGGGCTGCCATTCCATCTATAGTCAGCTTCCTCGGGTTGCAACCATGGGAAGTGGAGCTGGGAGTAGACAGCTGGGTTTGACAGCAGTTGCTGTGCCATGCTTCTGTGGTTGGCCGCTGCAGGAACACCACAGCTAAGTTTACTTATTTATTTCTAATTATTTCTAATTGTTAGATTGATTGGGGTGACATTAGTTGATAACAATTACATTGTTTCTAGGTGTACAAGTCTACATTACATTGTCTATGTACTGCCTTATGTGCTCACCACCCAGAATCAGCTCTCCTTCCATCACCAAATATTTAATGTCCCCTCCCAACTCCCCCCTGCCCCCCACTCTCCCACCCACCTCCTCCCCTTACCCTCAAGTAACCACTAAACTATTGACTGTGTCCTTGAGTTTTAGTTTCTTTGTTGCTTTTAGTTTTATATTCCACCTATGACTGAAGTCATATGGTTCTTTATTTTTTCTGTCTGGCTTATTTCACTTAGCATGATGATCTCAAGATCTATCCATGTTGTCATCACAATTGGCTGTATTTCATCTTTTTTTATCCTGAGTAGTATTCTATTTTGTAGGTGTGCCACAACTTCTTTACCCAGTCATCTATCAAAGGACACTTTGGTTGTTTCCACGACTTGGCCACCATGAACGGTGCTGCACTGAACATTGGGGTACGTGTATCTTTGCAAATTAAGGTTTTCAATTTTGGGGGTAGATACACAGAAGAGAGATTGCTAGGTCGAATGGCAATTCCATTCCTAATTTTCTGAGTAATCTCCATACTGCCTTCCACAGTGGTTGTACCAATTTACATTCCCACCAGCAGTGTGTGAGGGTTCCTTTTTCTCCACAGCCTCTCCAGCACTTGTAATTCCTTGTCTTGTTGATTATAGTCATTCTAACAGGTGTGAGGTGGTATCTCATTGTTGTTTTAATTTGCATTTCCCTAATAGCTAGTGATGTTGAGCATTTTTTATATATATCTGTTAGCTGTTTGTATGTCTTCATGGGAGAAGTGCCTGTTTAGTTCTTCTACCCATTTTTTATTGGATCATATTTTTGTTGTTGTTGTTGAGTTGTATGAGTTCTTCCTGATGAAGTTGGGGGTTTGACTAGGTCCCTTCCATTAAGCCTTTTCTCCATGTCTTAAGGTCAGCCACCGCACTAACTGCTTTTCCATTTTTAAAAAAGATTTATTTTTATTGTTTTTGACACAGAGAGAGAGACAGACAGACAGAAGACAGAGACAGAGAGAAGGGGGAGGGCCCAAAGCAGTCTCCATAGGTGCACATCATTGGTTTTCTACACAGTTTCACTCCACAGGTGGGCATGGGGCCATACAGGGCAGGAACTGGGCCAGGGACCTCCTGCATGGAGCTCACCCTGGTGAGAACGGAACTGGGGGCACCCCCCAGTTCAGGATATGGGTCTGCACGGGCCGGCACCGGAGCCGGAATTCGATCCTCAGACCCTGAGGCTGCCAGACGAGCACTCAACCTGCTGAGCCAGCCTGGCTTCCCCCACCAGCTGCTTTTGAATAATGGATAGGATACCAACTTTTGTAGAGGAAGGAACTAAAATTGAAGGCCTCAGCTCAGGCAAGTAGCAAGAAAAGTGTCAAGTGCTTACCCTTCCTTTGGATCCTGGATTAGCCCCCAAATGTTGTAGGTATTTTGGTGTCCAGAGTTCATGGTCTCACGCACTCAAAGAATGAGGGTGCAGACTCAAGAGGAAAGGCAAGCAGTAAAGTTTATTGACAGTAAAAGTAGAGTAAACACACATTCAAGAGGTGGAAGCAGGCCTGTGAAAGAGATAATGGCTCAAAGGCAGATCACAAAAGACTGAGCAGTTGCCAGTTATCTTGTCCTTGGTATGTCTGGCTATCCTGGTATTTGTGCTCACTACATTCCTGCCCAATATGGTTGTTATGACTACCAAAGACTTTCTTATCTGCCTATATGATGTTCTATCTATCCTAACTCAAATTTACCAAACATTTAAAGAATTAATACCAGTCCATTTGAAGTTCTTCCACAAAACTGAGGATACAGAAACATTTCCAAACTAATTTATGAAGCCAATAATTATCCTGATATAAAACCATAAAAAGACACTACAGAAAATAAAATGACAGACAAATATTACTTATAAAAATTGATACAAAAATGTACAACAAAATAATATAAAACCTAATTCAACAACACATTAAATGAATCATATATTATGATAAAATGGGATGTACTCTTCAAATACAAAGATGCTTCAACATCTGAACATCAAGATGTGGTACTCCACGTTAACAGAATGAAAGACAAATATGATCATCTCTGTATATGTAGAAAAAATATTTGCAAAATGTAACACTCCTTCATTATAAAAGTTCTCAATAAATTTGGTATTGAACAGACATACCTCAACATAATAAGACCATACATGAGAAACCCACCGCTAATACTATACTCAATGGTGAATGCTGAAAACATTTTTCTTAGACCAGAAACAGGATAACAGTGTCCACTCTCACCACTCTTGTTGAACATAGTACTGAACATTCTAGCCATAGCAATCAGTCAAGAAAAAGTAGTAAGAGTCACCCAGACCAAAGGAAGAAGTAAAATTGTCTTTGTTTGCAGATATACAAAAATCCTAGATTCCACCAAAAGGTGTTAGAATAAATGATTTCAATGAAGTGACAGGATACACAATAACATACAAACATCCATTACATTTCTGTACATTAACAATTAACTTTCTGAAAAAGAAATTAGGAAAGCAATCCCATTTACAGTTGCATCAAAACACTAAAATACATAGGAATTAATTTAAGCTAAAAGTTGTAAGATTTGTACACTGAAACTATGAGACATTTTTCAAAGGAATTGTTGGAGATAGGGATAAATGAAAAGATATCTCACATTCTTGTATTGGAAAAATTAATATTGTTCAAATGCTCGTGCTACTCAAAGCAATCCACAGATTTAATACAATTCCTATAAAAATTTCAATGGCGTTTTCATATAAATAGAAGGAAACTACAGTGATCCCTCGTTTTTCGCGGTTAATGGGGACCAGAACCTTCCGCGAAAGCTGAAAAACCGCGAAGTAGGATTTGCCCCTAGGAATTTTCGTGTATGCGGGTACAAGAATGTTTTAAATATGTAAACAGTATTCATACTTTACTCATTTAAGACAAGAATGACAACAGTATACGTATTTACTTAAATGTGTCAGTGCTGATTAATAAGGTTAATTACAAAACCTTATACAGTAATAAACATGAATCAACATTGCTTTCTGAGAGAGGCGAAGTCTTGTGTTGGTGGCGGAGGAGAGGCTCTCACGTGACTCTAGAAGCTTTAGGCTCACTCGGAGACTCTTCTGCTGGAGGCGCTGACGGTAGAGCCGGGGGCTTTACCTTGGAGAGAAACATGGTGATGGGTAGTTGTTGTCTTTGTTTTTTCTTTTCCTTCAAAATTCCCCTGGGCAAGGACATAACCCTGTCAACGGGGTTCTGGGCGCCCCGGAGGAAGCTTTCGCAGGGGCACAGCGCTTCGGCGGCATTATAAGGGCTTAATTAATAAAAAAAGTTATCGCTTAAACAAAACAAGTTATCGCCAACACAACACTAAAACCCCGTCAACGCTCCTTTCCGCAATGTGGCTGCCGACAGGGTTGTATTTTTTCATTTTTATTTTTTG
>PVKE010018817.1:0-29122 GCA_004027555.1 Craseonycteris thonglongyai
ATAGCTTTGGCGATTCGTGGTCTTTTGTGGTTCCATACAAATTTGATGATTATTTTATCTATTTCTTGAAAGAATGACTGTGGGATTTTGATGGGAATGGCATTGAATCTGTATATTGCTTTGGGGAGTATGGCCATTTTAACTATGTTAATTCTTCCAATCCATGAACATGGAATGTTTTTCCATTTCTTTGTGTCTTATTCAATTTCTTTTAAAAATGTCTTGTAATTTTCAATGTATAAGACCTTCACATTCTTGTTAGATTTATTCCTAGGTATTTCATTTTTTTGCTTGAAAAGGCAAAAGTTATAGATTTTCTCATCACTCTTTCTGAAGTTTCATTGTTGGCATATAAAAATGCAGTTGATTTTTGTACAACAATTTTGTATCCTGCAACTTTACTGTATTTGAATATTGTTTGTAATAGATTTCTGATGGTCTTTAGAGCTTTCTATGTAAAGAATCACGTCATCTGCAAAGAGCAACAATTCGACTTCTCTCCCAATTTGAATACCTTTTATTCCTTTCTCTTGCCTGATTGCTCTGGATAGAACCTCCCAAGATACAACACCTATTTATTATCAAAACACTGAATAAAATGGGAATTGAAGGAAAGTACCGCAACATAATAAAAGCCATATATGACAAATCCTCAGCAAATATACTGAACAGGGAAAAGCTGAAGCTTATTCTCCTAAAATCAGAAACAAGACAGGGATGCCCCCTGTCACCACTGTTATTCAACACAGTGCAGGGTATCTTTAAAAAATGTATATACACTTTAACAGCTGATACTCACATCATATTATCTATCCCCTTTTCAAGTTTAACCAATTTGAAGTAATGGGTGAAGTCTAGCGATTGTGGAACACCCTCCACATTCACCAGACCTCATGCCACTAGACTGTCTTTTTATGGGAATACACAGAAGATAACATTTATGGAACAAAAGCTGCAACAGTCTATGAATTGAAGGCAGTCATTGAACATGAACGTACACAAATACCAAACAAAATGATTCTTAATGTTTGCAATTCCATTTATTCCATTGCTTTGCTTTGCCAGCAGTGCCTAGACCAGAATGGGCATCTGTTTGAAAATGGGTGTTGAGGAAAAAAAAAATTAACTCATTTTTGTATATTCTTTTAAATTTTGAAAATAAATTATATGTTAATATTCATTAACTTTATAATCATTCAAAGTGTGTTTACAGTTTGTGGGGATACCCTATAGATATATAGATATATAGATATATAGATATATAGATATATAGATATCCAGGAGGACCAAAAACCTAAGTCTTCAAATTTCCCCAAACTGAAACAACACCTTACCTGAGAATTTTAGAGATGTTTTGTAGGTTTTGAGATGCGCTGTTTGGAAGCAGTCTTTTTTTTTTTTTATTAATTGAGTAAAGTAAAAAATCATACCATCTGCTTCTGAGCCTCTGCTGGATTTACCCTAGGTGATTCAATCATATCAGAATAGAATGAGTAACTGACTGCTTGATTACTTTGACAAGTGACACAACTCTCTCCTCTCATCAAGCCAATAGCAAGAGAGTGGCTGTGACACTGGAGACAATGGTGCATGTTTCGAGTGCTGTCTTGCTGTCAGGGAAATGGAGAGGTGTAAGTGATTTACACCAGGCCACACGGCAAGCCAGGGAGCACGCCAGAAACAGGATCTGCATCTCCCACTTGGCAGTCCATGGCCCATGGAGCACACCCTGAAGATAATGGAAGTGAGACCCTTCATCTGAGCAAAGAAGCAGATAGAGAAACTTCCATTAGAGGTTCATAAATGCTATTCTGAAAAAAAAGAAAATTCCCCTTTCATGCTCAATCAAGCCTAAACCAAGGTGAGGGAATGAGGAAATGTTATTTATTTGTGTAAGATGAAAGACTGCTGCATTTACTCACTTCCTGTCAGAGGGGCTTGTTTCCTCAATCATTCTTGGTCTTACACAGTGCTGCTTGGAAGGCAGATTGGTGCAAAAAGTGAAGGGATGATTCCTATAGCGGGCCTAGAAAGAAAGAGATTTTCCATTTTCTTTATAAAGCCGTAGAGTATTGAGTTGATTAGATTTCTGAGTGTGTGACTCAAGGCAGTAACTTCAAAGGTAACAAGGAAAGTATTAAATGTCACTGGAGGGCCTGGAAAAAAAAAGATAATTTTTTTACCTAGAATTTTAACCCATTCCTAAAGAATATTTCAATCTGTTTAGACTAAAACTGTTTGCACATAGTTACATATTTCTTTTTTAAACATTTTCATCTTTTTCATGTCTGTCTTTCTAACATGGGGTAAACTGATCTCTTCAGGGTATGAATCAAGCCTATCTTTGCGCACACAAGCACACATGAACATGTAGCTTCATAATATGCACTATAGTGTTCCACACTCAGGGTACTCAATATTTTGGAATTATTCAATTATAGTAATAAATAAATATAGTTATATATATATAGTTATATATATATATATATATTAAAAGACATGTATTTGCTTCATAATCCAAAAAATAAATACATATTTACAGAGCTGGCAAGAATCATAGTCTACAAACACATGAACATAAGTGTGGAAAGAGCAGCACTTTATTTTCTATAACTCAATTTATATTCTGACTTCAAGGCCCCTTTCATTGGAAAGTTGAAAACCTCAACCCTTTCCCTGGTGCCAAGACAATAGGGGAGGTGAGGGGACACCAGTTCACAGTGGTTAAACCTACACTTATTTCTTATAGCATAGTAGTGATCACCCTCCACCAATCAGGGTTGAGCCTTGAAGATAGATTTGAGGCTCTGGGGGTAGGAAAGGGAGTAGAAAAGACAAAGCAGGACTTGGGTACAGTGAGGGAAGGGTAAAGAAGAAGAAAGAACCCCAGAAAGAGAAACTCCCAGACTCCCATAGTCCATTAAAACAATCCCATTTTCAGATGACTCGGAAAACACAAAATCCCAAAGATGCTACCAAGTATCTATTTGATCTTTTCCTCTGAGTCACATTTCCCTCCACATGAGGATCTCACTGGAAAGAATTCCATGAATTACTGCTTTCTCTGGATCCCTTCCATTCCTTCAACTCCCCAAAGTCTACCTTTGTCTCATTTTCATCACGGAGATATTTTACAACATTCTTGAAACAATGAATGCCAATCGAGCCTCTGTCTTTGTTGGATAGAGGAAGAACCCTATAGTTCATCAAAGCTGAGAAAGTTTAGGGGATGCCAGGGTAGCTCTACAGGTTGAATGCTTGTCTCGCAACCATGAGGTCCAGAGACCTAATCCTGGCCCCAGCCTGTGCAAACCCATGTGCCAAACTGGGGAGCACATGGGTAATGGCAGATCCCAGCACCGAAGGTTCTCACCTCCCAAGCAGGAGGCCTCTGGTTCAGTTTCTGCCCCACGTGTCCCCACATCCACTTGTGTGGAATGAAACCGTGTCACAACTATTGATGTGTAGCTATGGAGACTGCTCTGGGCCCTCCTTCCTTCTCTCTCTTTCTCTCTCTCTCTCTCTCTCTCTCTCTCTCTCACACACACACACACACACACACACCTTCTCTCAAACAATAAAATAAATCTTTTTTTTTTTTAAGGAAGTTTAGATCTTTCACATCTTTAGAGTTAAACAAGACATTTTGATCTTGCTAATACTGACTGCCTTTTTATATCTGGATTTGGATATATGTTATGCAAAGTCACAGTTTCTTTACTATGATTAACAAAGAACTTTTTTCCACCAAGAAGAAGGGGAAGAAAAATCCCATCCTGCCACATCTACATTGGTGTTTTTCCCTACATCTACAAAACATCTCTAAAATTCTCAGGTAAGGTGTTGTTTCAGTTTGGGGAAATTTGAAGACTTAGGTTTTTGGTCCTCCTGCATATCTATATATCTATATATCTATATATCTATATATCTATATATCTATATATCTATATATCTATATATCTATAGGGTATCCCCACAAAATGAAACAGAGTTGATTAACAAACTCATATTAGCAAGTTCTCAAGAAGCTTATTGTCTAGTCATGCAGGGGTCTGCAAACTTTTCAGCCCGCGGGCCGCATTAACTATCAAACAGCAGTTTGGGGGGCCGACTACACACTCGAAGTCCAAATAAAAAAGAATCAAAACATAGATGTTGTTTTCAATTATTTATTTAATATTATTTTATTCAGATAAAAAGGTCTCCACAGGCTGGATGAGGGGGACTCGCGGGCCGGATGCAGCCCGCGGGCCATAGTTTGGTGACAACAGACACAAATATCTTGCTAAAATATGATAGGTACTCTCTGAATAGAATTTTAAAATTGCAGTGGGATTACGGATTAAGACAGAATGCAGTTATTTTTGCCTGACAGTATCTGAAAAGAGTTGATGGAGCAGTGACATTTCAACCAAGCCAGCAAGTATGACTTGAAGATGAGCAAGTAAAGACAGTGAGATGGCAAACCATTTGTGCAAAACAAAAAAGGATGAAATCACATGACATATCTATAGACTCTCAGGTAGAATAGGGTGTCTAGGATACAGGGGTGATCAGAGAGATGACAAGATGGAATGAGGACATGGAAAAATATGTTGTAATCAGATGTAACATAAGTGATTCCTGTGCAACTGGACAATTCTGGAATCTAAAATAGTCCATCATAAGAGGCTTGCCTGATTCTAAAGTAGAAGTATCTAGTGCTAAGATATAAACTGGAATTATGTCCCAAAGTCACAGAGCAAACAAATAATTATGAATATGTACATAAATTACCAAGCTGCCTCTGGTCAGTTAAAAAATACATTATCTCTTATTAGCTCCTCATTCTGTGTTTTTCCCATAAAAGCCTATGAGCTTTGAGGTCCTCTCATGAAACTGAAGAATGTCTTTCCACCTCACTCTCCAATTCCTCTCAAGCCACCTAGCCATCCTCCAATGGATGAATTTAAAGTCAGCATCCACATCCTTACTAAAGAAGGTAGAAATGGGGGCTGTCATTTTTATTTCTTCCTCTCAATTTTCTATTGATGGTATCGGAAAAAACTACTCCTACAATAGATATAGATGCCTCCTCTTAATTTATATTCAGTTTCTAACAATTACAGTCAAAACCCAGTAGCCAGAAAGCAAGGCCTAGAATAGCCAAGTAACCAATTGTATGAATGTTTATGCTAGTTCAATATCTAATATTCTTCTTTTTTTCTAAAATAATGGGATGGGGCAGCTGGGATGGATCAGCAGGTTAAGCACTCACTTTGCAGTCCCGGGGACTGAGGATCGAATCCTGGCCCTGGCCCGTGCGGACCCATGTGCTGAGCTGTGGTGTGTCCTCAGTTCAGTTCTTGCAGAGGCCTATGCAGGAGGCTCCCAGACCAGTTCCTGCCCTGCGCAGCCCTGCCCCCACCTGTGGAGTGAAACTATATGGAAAACTAATGCTGTCAACTATGGAGATTGCCCTGGGCCCTCTCCCTTCTCTCTGTATCTCTCTGTCTCTCTGTCAAAAAAACAATAAAAATAAATCTTTAAAAGAATGGAATGTTTGCCAAAAAAAATCAATAAGCTTTTGTGAAGGGAAAAAGCTAACCACATTACAGGTACTAATTTTAATTAGTTAGGTACTAATTGGAGGAGAAAAATGAATGTTGATGGGAAGTTTCTTTCAAGGAACAGGGAGTTCCTCATAAAATCCAACACTGCTAGTTTCTCATGTGCATTGGTGTTTGCACACTATTAGCATGAATGTTTTAAGTTCAGAATGAGAGAAGCTATTTTTTTCATTATTTTGTATATCTGTGTTTTTTCATGAATTCATTACTTTATCTCTGTGTCCTAATCTCTATAAGAACCTCTCTTGGAGAGATTAGGGATTGAACCCTGGAAGAATATGGAGGAAGCTACATGTTGCTTTAGTAACTCAGCCTTCCTGACATTTCCACAATCGGTTTAACCTTGGACCCAAGCATTTTCAGCCAATTCCTGTTGTAAGCAGACTTAATGTACCCAGGTTTGGGAGCACTGTCATTTTCCTTACACAAGAAATGATCTACATAATAATTGAAATAATTTTTATTGAGAAAACTAAACATCTTTTTAAAAAGATAACGGGTATAGTATATATTTTTAAAACTAAGAACATATTTTAAGGGCTATTGATTGAAAGTTGACCAGCAGCAAAAATCTTAAAAATAAAAATGCCTTTCTCCACAATAAACATCACTGAACACAGAAACGTGCTTGAATAATGTAACCAACGCAGTTGAGTATGTTTTTATTTTATCTATGGATGTGCCTCAAATGGGTAAACAAAATCCTGAACATAAACGGTTTCTGTTTTCTTTTTTTCATGGTAAAAATACGTTTTTGACTGTTTAAATACAAAATAACAATTTTAACAATACAAAACACTGGTGATCTCAACATGCCATGTCTCTGATATAGTACAGGCGTTGCAAACTGTCCAGCCAGCTCTAGACAATAGCCAACAACTGCCAACAATCGTAAAATGAGCCAGACACTGCTACCACTATAAAGCAAAGCAATAATTGAGAGAGCATTAAAGCGATGTAAAATAAAGCCGTTGAAATGTGTTGTGATCCCTGTACAATTGGGCAGTATTGAAGCCTCATAAAATAATCAATCATCAACGACTTGCCTGATCCTAAATTTGGGACATATAGAGGTCAGAAGAGTTCTGAAATTTTAAGATCAGAACTGGCTGCTCCCCTTACTGCCTAACACTCTGAACCTTGTATAATCGAATAATCACAAAATGTTTTATTCTGGAGACCACCAAGAGGTGATAACCCAAGTTATCAATTTATAGGTGAGGGAACTCCAGAGAGACTCAGAAAGCTGTCCAAAATGACCAAAAGCTAACATCCTCCATTCATTCCACTTTCTTTAATTGGATATAGCAAATACAATGGTAAAGAATACTGACACACTCCCTGTCCTCATTTATTCATTCAGTATTATTTGTTGAGTGTCCACTATATGCCAAATACAATGCTAAAAATTTATATCTACTAAAAAAAAAAAGACAGATGTTACAACAAATAATATTAGTATCTATTTTTTTACTTTTAAAATAAAATACGAACAGTTTTCACCATGAAAGAAACATATGCCACTCATAGAAAAGTTGAAAACTACAGAAAAGCTCAAAAGAAGAAAAAAATCACCTACCACCCACTGAAAACCACTTTCAGTATTTGGTATATTTCTTGCCAAGATTTTCCTTAAGTCTAATTTTCATTCTCTCTTCCTTTTTCTCCTGTCAACAGCTGTATGTACAATTATGTATCTTACCATGATAGGATTTCTTCATGCCATTAAGACTCTTCGTAATCATCATTCTTAACAGCTGCAAAATATTCTTAAAGTAGATATAATCATTTATCCAGTATATATTCCAGTTTGCAAATGGTATACATTTATAAACTATGAGCATCTTTTCAAAAAATGTTTCCATGTGTTGGAACACTACCTTCGGAAATCAACTAATGAGTAATTGACATCTCCATTTGCTCCAAGAGATTTTAAGGCCATTTTCTAAAATTCCCAGAACTTTGATTCAGGTTAGAATGCGTGATACTTCTGGAAACATATCACCTAGTGGTTTTTTGACAGGACATTTTTACGAACACTCAGGATATGAGAATTGAACAGTTTCTTTGTCACTTAAACACCACTGGCCTGCCCACTGCTTTCTTATATTCAATATTCTCAACCACCGATTAGGCTATAGGGTATTTCATCCTCCCTGTGAAATTATCTATCATTCGTGTAGTAGAAAGGGCCCCACCTTTTTGAGTTTCTCCATGAAATACTGGACAGCCAGTTAAATTTGAATTTCAGATAAACAATAAATAATTGAGACATACTTAGACTAAAAAAGGTATTCATTTTTTAATCTAAAATCCAAATTTAACTGAGCATCCTATATTTTTATTTCTTAGATCTGGCAACATTATCAACTCTGTCCCTTGCAAGTTGCTACATTGGGTAATTTTCATACATCTTTCCACATCATCAAGAAAATGAGGAGAATCATGCCCATCTCATAAGACAAACACACATGCACAGAGAGACACAGAAAAGCACCTAGAACACTCAGTTTGCCTTCCTCTGTTCCTCCACACTGTATCATATTCTCCTCTTCTCCCTCACCTACTCCTCCTTCTCCTGCTTTAGGGCACACCTGATTTTACCCCCACTGCCCATAGTAGATCTAGGACTCCTTATACAACAGCTCCCTACCCCCTACCTAGCTACCCCTGCATGTGTGAGTTTGAGGTTTGGTTTCAGGATGTGACTCACATCACAATTTGTCTGCAAAGCAGCTGGGATATTACAATTCAGTGTGACTGTGGATGCTAGGTAGATATATTATGAGGTCACATATACTAGGAAAACCTAAGCCAGGCTATCAAATCAGGGCAAGAAGCCTTCAAATGGAAGTAATATCTGCACTGAGAATTGAAGGACGAGGAGAAGCTGGTAAGGAACAGGGGAAAGACAGGCATGCACCCATGGTCTTCAAGGCAAAGAGAACAGCACACAAAGACTTAAAGGCACCACAACTGTCATGGACCTGACAGAGCACAAAGAATGCAAGGAAACTGCTGTGAGAAAGGGACTACCTCCTCCAAGGACCTGTGGGACACATTGAAACACTGGATTTTATCCCAAGAGCAGTTCATGGAATTTCATGCCATGAACTAGAGGGCACACTTAAAGCAGAGGAGTGGTATGATCTGTTTTACAAATTACAATGATCACTCTGGCTGCACAGTGGAAGAAAGACTGGAAGGAGAACAAGACTGAAGACACAGACGAGTTGTAAAGGCTGTTGCAATATGTTAGTCAAAAGATGACAGTAATTTTAGTAGATGAATTACACTTCTTTTCTGCCTCAATAAAAGGAAAATGCAAAAGATTTTCAGACTGTGTATCTGAAATAGATTGGGGCAGAAAAGGGCAGGAAGAACATCTTGGAAAGTTTATAATCCTGCCTCTGTGTATCACTAGGTTCTACTTGCTTGTAATAAGAACGCTAATCCAAAATGGTTGAAGCAAAGGGAGAAATTTATATCTCTAAACTCCAGGGAACTTATGTCCACAAATAAAAACCTGCACATGAATGTTTAAAGTAGCTTTACCCATAATTGCCAAAACTTGGAAGCAAGCAAGATGTCCATCAGTAGACGAACAGATATACTGTGATACATCCAGACACTATTATTCAGCACTAAAAAAAATGAGTTACCAAACCGTGAAGAGACATGGAGGAAACTGAAATCATATTACTAAATGAAAGAAGCCAACCTGAAAAGTCTGTTTACTGTATGATGCCAACTATATAACACTGTGGAAAAGGCAAAACTATAGACACAGTAAAAAGATCAGTGTTTGCCAGGAGTTGGGGGGAGGGCAAGAATGAATAAGTGGAGCACAGGGGATTTTGGAGGCAGTGAAAGTATTCTATATGATACTGTAATGGTAGATACACATTATCCATTATACATTTGTCAAAACCTATAGAACGTACAACACAAAGAATAAATGCTAGTGAAAACTATAAATTTGGTGATAATGATCAACCAAATGTAGATTCGTCCATTTTAACAAAGGCGTCACTCTGGGTACATAAGAGATAAGAGAGGTTGTGTCTATGTGGGGGCAGGGGCATATGGGGACTCTACTTTCTGCTCAGTTTTGCTGTGCACCCACCACTGCTCTTAAAAAATAGTTTGGTTCCTTCTTTTTTAAGATTTATTTTTTAGTTTTTTGACAGAGAGAGACAGAGAGAAGGGGGAGGGCCCAGAGCAGTCTCCATAGTGGTATGTCATCAGTTTTCGACATGGTTTCATTCCACACAAGTGGGCGGGGGCTGCACAGGGCAGGAACTGGGCTGGGGGCCTCCCTCATAGGAGATATGGCCCCTCAAGCCAGGGGCCAAACTGGGGGGCAAGAACTGAACTGGGGGCCTCCCACATGGCAAGCACACCCCAGTTCAGCATAATGGTCCACATGGGCTGGAGCCAGGATTCAATTCTCAGTCCCCAGGGTTGCAAAGGGAGCGCTTAACCGCTGAGCCATCCTGGCTTCCCTCAAGTTTATTCATTTCAAAAACAAAATTTTTTTTAATTAAAAAAAAAACAAAAAAACTTCCAGGAGTAGGGGTGGCTCTAGAAATAGCTAGATACAGAGCTTCAACCAGTGTTTTAAGGAGCAGGTTTTGCTTACTCTCCATCTCCCTGTTCTACTGCCTCTGTGTATTCTCTGTTCTCAGGCTGCACTTGTACCACAAGGGCTGCAGCAGCCCCAGAGCCTCCATTTGTAAAACTCTAAAACCAATGGAAACAAAGATCTACTTCTAGTCCAGTGGTCCTAGTTAAGAGTTCAGGGCATCTAACAAGCAAGCATGATGAGATGACAGAATCCTGAATCAACATCGCCAGGCCTGGAGCACGTGTGGGGGATGGAGTCAGTTCTACGGGGACCACATGAACTGCGATAGTGAGGGATCAGCCCCAAACAAAATCTGGGGACTGTTACCCAAGCAGGATCAATCCATGCTGGACAGGTAAAAACAATAAAGCCCACTCCACTTTGTTTTAGCTTCAATTTTGGAAACCCAAAGAGAACTGAAGAAAATGGTTCAGCAAGACCACTATGAGAGAAGAGAATCCAAAAATCAACCAGCCCGTATTATGTGTGGCAAGAGATGGGTGACAGTCCAAATCTCTAACCAGTATGGTACAGGGACTGACAACCCAGAATGAATACCAGCTGTTATGTCCACCAGTGGGAACTGGCACGTACCAGCCAAGACTGGGGAGGCTGTACAATGTGTCCGGCAAGAAGTGGTGGAAGTGACACTCAGGAGTCTCCAAACCAAAGCAAATGCAACACGTAAAGGCTTAAAGATGGAAAGAAGAAAGCAGAGGAGGGAAGGACAGAGATCATCTTACATAACTAATCCTTTTTAAATGAACTTAAAATAATTCAAACCCAAGATTAGTGTTTTCCAGTCATTACTTCTCACCATCCATTGGTAAGCAGCTCAATTCCTTTATCCTTTGATTCATTTTACTTCCAAACTTTTAAATCTGGAAATCATATAGGGCAGACACATGTAATTAAATAAGAAATTTAACATTAAAATTGACAAAGACTGATGGTGCCTTACACAGTTTCAGTTCCCAAGCAAATATTCACTGGCAGCACAGAGTGTTTTCTATAACTTATTTTACAAGAGCAAACGATCCCCTAAGGTGATTACCCTATATGCCCCCCTGCTGAATGTGTACACATGAAATTACATCAAAATTGAATTTTGTTAAATCTAGCCATATTTCAAAAGTAGCCCAAACACACATTCCTCTTGGTGAAAAGCACAATTTAATTTTGGAAAGCAAATGAAAATCCTGTGTTTTGATCACCAAATTTACAAGAGATTATAGTTAAAGATCATAGAGAAATAACTATTGATTGAGGGTTGACCTATGTGCCTAGCATTATGCCGATCAAGAGAGAGACTACCAAAAGAAATAGAAAAACACATTTCCTGCTGTTATTAATACCTCACAAATTTATTAGGAACTCAAGTCCTTTACACAAATAGAACATTTTTTAAAAGAAAATAGAAACGTATAAGAGCACTATAGGTGCTGAGCGGTGTAATGCATCCTGTAAGTGCCAGAGAGGCCAGGAGGAAAAGAATTTCTTCTGTTAATGAAATCCTTCAGCAACCTCAGATTAAAGTTTGTGATGAACACATAGCCAGTGTCCACTCACAAATTAGGCCCCTGGAACTGCAGGCTCTAATCTCAGATCTGCCACCCTCTCACTCCGCTACTGCCTTCCCTACCAAATGGGAGAAGCAATTGAGTCCTATTGTTCAGAGCTGGTAAAAAAGAAATAGTCTCTCAGTAAAAGATGAGGGCCTAATAAATCCTGCCTAGTTAGTGTCCACCCCCAAACGGAATGCTACATGGAGCATATGGCATCGCCGTTTGTAGAAGGTTATGTATCACCAATTTGGCTGAATTTGTCAGAGAGGTGCAAGGGTCCGCTTACACAGTCGGTTATTAATTACCGTGAAGGATATTTGCAACATTGAAAGGCTGATAATTTCTCAGATTAAGTGCAGACATCTGCTTCCATTGTATTATGAGAGCATAATTGTCATTAGCAAAACCACATTTTCCTTACACTGAAATGAAAGAATAAAGCACCACAATTAAATATGTTGACCAACACAGTGATTAAAAGGATATTTATGCTCTAGTTTCTAGATCAATTTTGTATGCTTTCATCTAATTATACAAGTCACTGAGGGGAAGGTAGTTGTTTTTTTAAAGAAAATTTTCCTTTTTAAAAAACACATCTTTTTAAAGAAGATCCCTGGACCCTCTGATTGGCTCACCTCTGCTGATCTTGCAACCTAATGCCTTCTCCTCTCCCTCAAACACATAACCCACCCTCAGCTTTTTGCATCTCTGATAAAGTGTAATGGTACCTCATAGATGAAAACTGTATACATTAGGCATTAATTACACAGGCTCTGGAGTCAGATCTCAGAGGGTCCAGTCTTGTTGCCATCGATAACTAGCCATCCACAGACGTAATCTGTGCCTCAATTTCCTTATCTATAAAATGATGGTCATAACAGAACCTCTTTCACATGGTTGTTGTGAGGACAGATGAGTGCTATACTTAGTGACATTCAGCAATTCACTATCATTTTATATCCTCTGCATAATAAAGAAAATATGAGACTTCAAAGTTTGAACTTCTTGACCACTTTATTTTTTATCATATTTTTTTCTTATGATCTACTAAACTGAAAATATTTAATATCTTTTTTTAAGATTATTGGTAGCTTTTATTTTCTTCTCTGTACTCCCTACTTCCAGTGTTGAATAAAAATAAAACATATTGGACTTCTCATAATGCAAAGTTATTGTG
The DNA here is from genome assembly GCA_004027555.1 of Craseonycteris thonglongyai. Taxonomy (NCBI): domain Eukaryota; kingdom Metazoa; phylum Chordata; class Mammalia; order Chiroptera; family Craseonycteridae; genus Craseonycteris; species Craseonycteris thonglongyai. The sequence continues at coordinate 12,979 of PVKE010018817.1, forward strand.
AAGTATTCCAGAACAATGTGCTTGACTATGTAAAATCACATTTACATCATGACAATGCACCATATAAGCATAAAGAAGTAGTTAAATCTCCTAGTCCCCTGTACTCCTTTATATTTTATTTATTTTGACATTCAATATTATTTTATATTTTCAGGTGCACAGCATAGTGGTTAGACACTTATATAATGTAAGAACTGATCCCCCTGACTAGTCTAATACCCACCTGGCACTATGCATAGTTATTATAATATGTGTATTATTGGCTATGCTCTCTATGCTTCACATCCCCATGACTATTTTATAACTACTAATTTATGTTTCTTTCTCTCTTCACCTTTTCCACCCTGCCCCCAACCCCTCCCATCTATCACCCCAATATATCTAGTACCCATCTGACATCATACATAGTTATTATAATATTGTCAACTAAATTCCTTATGCTATACCCTATATCCACATGACTACTTGTACTTCTCAATTCCTTCCCCCTTTTTCACTTATTCCTAACACTCATCCCATCTGGCAACCACCAAAATTTTCTCTGTATCTATGAGTTCCTTTCTGTTGTTTATTTTGTTATTTAGATTCTCCATATAAGCAAAATCACATGGCGCCTGTCTTTCTCCGTCTCATATACTCCACTCAGCACAATATTTTCCCAGTCCATCCATTCTGCCGCAGATGGCAAGAACCTATTTTATCCATGGCCAGGCAGTATTGCATTGCATATACATACCACCTACTCCTTATCCGTTCATCCATCAACAGGCATTCAGGCTACCTCCACATATTGGCCACTGCAAACAATGCTGAAATGAACATATGGGTCCATTCATCCCCTTGAAGTAGCATTTTGGATTTCTTTGCATAAATAGCCTGAAGTGAGATTACTGGGTCCTTCTTTGTCTCTTGTTATAGCCTTTGTTTAAAGTATATTTTGTTTGGTATAAGTACTGCTACCTCCGTTTTTTCTTTTCTAAAAGGATTAAATATCACTTTAATCACTGTGTTGGCCAAAATATTTATTTCTTGTTTCACAAAATATCTTTTTTCCACCCCTATCCTTTCAGTCTGTGTGTGCTTTTCTATCTGAACTGAGTCTCTTGTAGTCAGCAAATGTAAGTTTATTTTCTGATCCGTTCAGTCATCCTACTTTTTGATTAAACCATTTATTCCCCTTATATTGAAAGTAATTATTGATAGATGTGTAGTTATTGCCATTTTATTGTTCATATTTTTTTTCCTCTTAAAGAAGTCCCTCTAAGTTTCCTTGTAATATTAGTTTGGCAGTAAAGAACTCCATTTGCTTTTCCTTGTCTGTAAAGATCCTTATCTGTCCTTCAAGTCTAAGTGACATTACAGCTTTTCTGGGTAGAGAAATCTTGGTTGTAGGTCCTTGCTTTTTATAACTTTGAATGCTTCCTGCCACTCCTTTCTGGTCTGAAAAGTTTCTGTTAAAAAATCAGCTCACAGTCATATGGGAGCTCCCTTGTAGGTAACTAACCACTCTTCTCTCCCTGGTTTTAAGATTTCCTGTTTGTCTTTAACCTTTGGCATTTTAATTAAGATGTGTCTTGGTGTGGGCCTCTTTGGGTTCATCTTGTTGAATAATCCCTGTGCTTTCTGGGCTTTTATGTCTATTTCCTTTGCAAAGTAAGGGGAATGTTCTGTCATTATTTCATATGGGTTTTCAATTCCTTGCTTTCTCTGTTCTCTTTCTGGTTTCCCTATTATGTGAATGCTGGTACACTTGACATTGTTCCAAAGGCCCCTTAAACTATCCACGTTGGGGGAAGCCAGGATGGCTCGGTGGGTTGAGCGCTCACTTTGCAACCCCAGGGACCAAGGATCAAGTCCTGGCCCTGGCCCATGTGGACCCACATGCTGAGCTGGGGAGTGTCCCCAGTTCAGTTCTCACCGGGGTGAAGACCCCAGCCCAGTTCCTGCCCTGTGCAGCCCCACTCCCACCTGTGGAATGAAACTATGTGGAAAAATGAATGATGTGCAACTATGGATACTGTTCTGGGCCCTCCCCTTCTCTCTTGTCTCTGTCTCTGTATCTCTCTCTCTGTCAAAAACAATAAAAATAAATCTTTTAAAAAAATAAAATAAAATTATCCACGTTGGGGAATTTTTGTTTTGTTTTGTTTTGTTTTGTCTTTGCTGTTCTGATTAGTAGTTTCCTGCTACCTTATCTTCTAATCACTGATTCAATCCTCTACTTCATTCCCTCTAATATAGTCTTCATTTTAGTTATTGTATTTTTTATTTCTGTCTGGTTTCTTTCTATGTTTTTTATCTCCATTTTTATGTTTCCTATCTCATTGTTAAAAGTTCTTCCTGAGATCATTGATCATCTCTGTAACCACTATTTGGAACTTAGCATCTGGTAGATTGTTTGTCTCCATTTTATTTAGTTCTTTCTCTGGAGCTTTATTTGGCTCTTTTATTTGGGACATATTTCTTTGTCTCCCCATTTTGTCTGCTTCCTTGTGTTTGTTTCTATGTATTAGGTAAAGCTGCTATGTCTCCCAGTCTTAGTAGACTGGCCTTACATAGTAGGCATCCTGTGGGGCCCAGTGGCACAGTATTCCTGGTCACCAGTGCTGGATGCTCCAGGTGTGTCCCTTGTACAGGTTGTTATATACCCTCCTGTTGTGGTTGAGCCATGGTTGCTCTTTGCATATCAATGGGAAAGATTGGCCTTCAGGTGAAGCAGTTGTAAGGACTGGCCATGACTGCAGTGAAGGAGCTGTAGGCTAACCCTACAGAACAGGGTTTGTTTAGTGGGGCTCTGGTGCCCGCCCAGTTTGCTCTTTGAATGTGTCATCTTTGGAGGCAGCTGGATGATGCTCCAGCTTGGTCCAAAGCTGGCCACCAAGCATGTCAGTCTAAGGACCTCTTGGGAGGGGACCAGCTGCCGGCCAAGTTTAGCCATAAACTGTGACCTGATTGAGACCACCTGGTATAAGCCACAAAGCAATCCAGACACAGCCACCGCCTGCACTGGATTTGGAGGTGCCTTGAGAGGCCAAGCCAAGAACTGAGACCAGCTGTCACTAGTGCTGAGCTTAGAGCTGCTCAGCCAGAGGTATGGGTTGTGCCAAAGCCAGATGCTACTTTTCTGGGTTTTGTGAACATTTTAGAGATTTTATGAAAGTATGCAGCATGAGCTAAAACAGATTATTTGTAAAGAAAAGCCACTGGAAGGGGCTTGGGTGTGCCTGAAAGTTGGGTGGGTGGGGGTCTCAGGGAATCCCAGGAAGGGGTGAAAAAAAGGTAGCCAGGTCATTGGAGACTCAGATATGGAGCTTGCCAGCATCTGCACACAGGAAGGGGAAGGGTTACAAAGAAACAGTGGCTCCCATCAGTCCCCCCCCCCCATCTGGGGAATACTGTCCCTCCAGCTCTCGCCTTGCAACCAAACAACTCAGATCCTCTTATAGGTAGGTCCTTCACACCTTTTGAGCTGCTACCAAAGCACTGAGGTCAGAGTGAGTCCATCAGTAAGTAAATCCAAGTGCAGGCCCTTTAAGAGGAGCGCAGAAGACTCAGCCACAGGCTCTACTGATTTCCACAACCTGCAGTTATGGGGACTTTTCTCCCTGACACTAAAACCTGGGCTGGGGAGCCTGTTGTGGAGCTGAGATGACTCACTCATCCAGGGGGATCGCTACAGCCAAGGTATCCCTCCCAAATTGTAATGGTCACACATAGGTATGAGGCCAGCCTGATCCACGTCTCTGCCCCTCCTACCAGTCTGCAAGTGGCTCCTTCTGTGTGTCTATAGTTGCCGAGCTTCAGTTCCGCTACATTTCAGTCAACCCTTCCTGGAGCACTTTAACCCAGTTCCCACGTAGAAAAAATTTTTTTACAGTGCAGCTTGCTGCTGCATTCATTTAATTTTACATAAACATGCTCTTCGAGACTGAAGCAAATCTGACTGGTTTTCAATGTTAAAATAAAATATAAAGACCCTTCTTGGAGTTATTTCTAAATAGAGCTTGTCTCTAATCTTAATGTAATGGAAATGTATATTATGATCAGTATTCAATAATTTTTTTCATGCGTGGGAATGCTATTTCTAGAATTTGACATTTTCAGTGATCAAGAATTACTATAGTTTACATATGGAAATACCATTACTAAAAACAGAATGCTATAAATGGAATGATGTCATTTGTTTCCAAAGACTACCAATATACTAGAGTGATGCTAAAATAATAATAAATGTGAGATATTTCATGGTAAACTGAGGGGGTACAATTAGGACAGTAATCTGCAAGTTATCTTAGGGTAAACGCTGCAGCTGCAAAAAAAAAAAAATATTCTCAGGGCAAATGGGAAATGGGTTAAAAGCCTCTCAATGGGCCTTTCAGCCTGTATTCATTCTACTCAACTCTATTTTTCACAAAGCCACCAATGGAATGTAGGTAAAATGCAAATTTGATTATTAAAATCTTTTAAATAAAAATTTCCAAAGGCTTCCATCACTTAAGATTAGTTTCAAGCTCCTTAGCGCTGCATAAAATGCCCTCTGTGACATGGCCCCATCTACCTCTGTAGCTAGTCTCTATGGACTCCCAGCTTGGAACTTGACCCACTGACATCAAACTACTTATAAATCCTACAATACACCAAGATATCTGTCATTAGCCGTCCTGTTTCCTCTGTTGGAATTCTTCCCACCCTGAAACTGGATGAGCGCCAATTTGCCCATTATACCTCAGGTCTGCTGCAATCTTCCCCTAATTCCATAAGCAGCGGGGTCTCTCTTGTATCCTGTGCATCTCTTCATCATTGCAGTGTAATATGATGGGTAAGTGTTCAAACTATGGATACAGACTACAAAGGTTTGAATCCTGGCTTGGCCACTTATTTGTAGTGTGACCGTGAGCAAATTTCTTAAATTATTTTGTCTCAGGTTCCTTATCTATGAAATGGGGATAATAAAAGTACCTACTTCAGGGGAAGCTGGGATGGCTCAGTGATTGAGTGCTCACTTTGCATCCCCGGGGTCCGAGGATTGAGTCCCAGCCCCAGCCTGTGCAGACCCATGTGCTAAACTGGGGTGTGGCCCCGTTCTTGCCAGGACAAGCTTCCCATGTGGGAGGCCCCCGGTTCAGCCCCCAGCTCACAGAGGCATGCCTTTGATGTGGGATGTCCCTAGCCTGGTTCCTGCCCTGTGCGGCCCCTGCCCACCTGTGTGGAACAAAACCATGTTGAAAACTGATGACATACAGCTGTGGGACTGCTCTGGGCCTTCCCACTTCTCTCTGTTTCTCTCTCTCTCTCTCTCTCTCTGTCAAAAGCATTAAAATAAATCTTTTTTTTTTTTAAGTACCTACTTCATGGAGTTGTGGTAAGGAATAAACTAATGAAGGACCACTGTAATAAGGGCTTAGTATAGTGCATAGAAGAAAGTACACACTCACTACTGTTAATACAATATTATATTTAAATTTATGTTTGTGTGTGTCTGGGCCCCTGAAGTATGAGATATTAAGCATTGTTTCTTATTCATTTTTTTAAATTCCCCATACTTAGCAAAATGTCTGGCATTTTATTATTCAGTTCTCCTCTGCCCTTTCTGGATATACAATTAAACTGAATTTCCCACACACTTCTTGCATCTACCTACTCCTAGTCTGAAACACGTAATCACGTGACTGAGTTCCATCCAAAAGAACATGAGTATGCATAATATACAACACTACCAAGCCTGGCTATGATACAGTCCAAGCATTCTTTCAAAGGTTCTTTTTCTCACCATGTGTCTAGAAACAAAGAGCTCTTATATCCCTGAATATGGTGGTGCCACAAGATGGAAGAGATCAAATCCCTGGATCCCCCTTATAAGGTGAGCAGTCTCAGAAGAAACATTCATGCTGGACTTGAGCTGAGCAAGAAACAAACCATTGTGCTAAGCTAGTGAGATTTGTTGTTGAAATAATTAGCATTACCTACCCTATTTAATACAGCAAGTTTTCAATTAAATTTTACTGAATGTGGGGAAGCCAGGATGGCTCAGTGGGTTAGTCACTTGCTTTGCAACCCCCAGATCCAAGGATCAAATCCCAGCCCCACCCTGGGTGGACCCATATGCTGAACTTAGGTGTGCCTCCAGTTTGGTTCTTGCAAGGGGGAGCCTACCATGTGGGAGACCCCCAGTTCAGCCCTGAGCTCGCAGGGGCATGCCTACCATGCAGGAGGCCCCCAGCCTGGTTCCCACCCTGCATGGCCCCTGCCCACCTGTATAGAATAAAACCATGTCAAAAACTGATGACTTACAACTATGGAGACTGCTCTTGGCCCTCTCCCTTCTCTCTGTCTCTCTCTGTCTCAGTCTCTCATCTCTCTCTCTCTCTCTCTCTCTCTCTCTCTCTCTCTCTCTCTGTCAAAATAATGAAAATAAATATTTAAAAACTTTTATTGAAATGAATAATTAAATGAATGACTCAAAAATTAACTAAGATATATTTAAATAAATATGATGAGACCCATGAGCAGCAAAGATAAAAATAAAAATAGAACAAGACAGCTTTAAGAGTTAAAGAAGCCTTGAGATAAAACAGGATAGGAAGATGCAAACCACGTGAAGCATCCCTACTACTCTGCCCCTGCTCCAGTCAGAATCAGAATTCACTTTGCCTGCTGTTCTCTGGCTTCCTTTTTTCAAACAATCATTTTTAAAACATCATAAACAGAGAAGAGTCTGAGATGAAGTTTTTGCTTTTGCTGGACAACTTTCTGACTCCTGGGACAAGACAGTATAGCATGGGGGATTTCAGGGTAAAATGGTTGAGGTCCATTAATAGGAATATGTAGGCAGCTTGTCAAGGGAGATGAAAATGTAGCCCTAAAGTTTAATCTCTTCTCTATTTTCAGATGCCATTGCCGATCAGATTTCTGGTAATGGACAAAGATCATCTGCTCTTAAGTGATCAAATTAACTTACCTATTTTCCATGAGGCATCAGAAAACTTGAAGGGAAAGAAAAAAAAAGACTACTACAAAAGGGAAAAAGACTCTCTATAGGTTCTGAGAGAGTTACTGAGTGTAACAGTCTATGAGGAGATGAAATTTTGTGATTTTCCAAGACATTAGACAAAAGGAGAGAAGTGGTGAGGAGTACAAGATGGCAGGGTCCCTTGAGGGGTTTCCATCCACCCCAAGTATCAGAATACCAACCCAGACTTGCCCTTTTTATGCTTTCCTAACATTTGGGCTGGGGTCCCCTCTTTTTGCATTTGTTTGGATTGTGTACAACTGTGGAGATGGTTCTAAAGGAGGTCCAACTGAGGGATTCTTTATATACTGATCAAAGCTACAAAGCAATATTGAAACTAAACTAAACTGACAAGAATTAGGTCTGAAAAGAATAATGAATACAATGAAGAAAGTTTTTACTTCAGAATTTTCTCTTGAGCTATTTCAATGAGCAATGGTTATAGAATCAGATTTAGTGACAATTCAATTCCTTTCAACAAACACCAGAATTTTGTCATGTGATGTACATTATGCTAAATATTATGGACAAAGAGATAAATGTGGCAGTTTCCTGGCCTTTAAAGACTTCACAATGCAGCAGAATAATCAGAAACACAGAATAAATTAAAATGGAATCTGATAGGGATGTAATACTATGTGGCTGGCAGTTTGCTGGGGAGTACAGAAAGGGGCAAGATGTCAAACTTAGAAAGGAGGGGACATTTGAACTGAGACTTGAAGAATATCTTGATGGATATCAGTTCAGGTAAATAAAGGGTATCCTACACAGAGAACAGTAAACATAAAGTCAGAACCCTGGAGCCCAAGGATCAAATCCCGGCCCTAGGCCATGTGGACCCATATGCTGAACTGGGGAGTGCCCCCAGTTCTTGCCGGGGCCTATGCGGGAGGCTCCTGGCCTAGTTCTTACCCTGCACAGCCCCGCACCCACCTGTGGAGTGAAACTATATGGAAAATTAATGCTGTCACTTATGGAGAAGGCTCTGGGCCTTCCCCAGTCTCACTGTCTCTCTCTATCTGTTTCTCTTTCTGTAAAAAAATAAAAATAAAAATAATCATAATAAATCTTTAAAAAAATAAAATCAGAAAGAAAAAAATGACAGGCTCTGTTCAGGGATTATCAGTAATCTGGTATATCTAGAATTTGGGGTACATGAGGAGAACTGAATAGAGAGAGCTTAAAAAGTTAGGCTGAGCCAGTTTATAGCATAGGAAATCTTGAATCATGTCAAAAATGTAGACTTTATTCTGAAGGTAATGGACATCCATCACAGATTTTCAAGTAGCAAAATCAATTAGATATAAGAATGGATCAAAAAAGGTGCCAGGTAATAGTCAGGGAGCAGGGTAATGAGGCTATTGCCTATATTAGGTAAGTGATAACAAGAATGAGGAGGAGGTGAGAAATACAAAGAAAATTGCACCAGTAGAATTTGAGAGTTGTGGGGTCCATGTGAATATGGGGTGATTTCTAAGCTTGCACAATTGGGTGGATTCTAATACCGTACTCTTTTTTTTTTTTTTTTTCCATTTTGCTACTACAGTATTGTGTAACCTTTAGACACTAGTTGTGGGACCCACATACCAGTTTTTCCTTCTCTGTCTGATGGAAAGATAATTACACCTGTGTTCTGCCCTTTTCTATAGAATAGTCAGTAAATACCACGTTTATACAAAGTCTGGCTGTAACTATTTTCTCACGAGTTTTGTGAACCAAGGAGTTAAAATAAAAGCAAAGAAATTCAACAACGAAATCTTCATTTTTAAAGCTCTGGGATTCATTTGAACCAACAGTTGCCATGGTTTCAAGAGTCTGAAATCAACATTTCAAGGTAATCCAAAGATTTAGATATTGCTGCAGCATTCAGGTATCAAGGAACAATCAAGGTGCCATACCCCATTAGTGACCGCACTCCATTAGGGCTGTGCAAATGCCTCAAATTGGTATTCAGCTTAATCACTGATATTGTAATACTAATTACAGCATGACACCATGCAGAAGTGGGACTTTTTAAAGGCTGGAAAATGGCATTATTTTAATAAGTCTTTGGGAAATTGCTTTTTGAGGACACAATGAAAGTATAAGTTTCTCAATTAGGGGAATTATATAAAATTGATGAGACATTTGAACATTCATGATCTGCAGCTAGCAATCCATTTCAAGTGGGCTAAGTCATTGGGAGAGCTGGCTAATGAGAAAGAGGATGATGTGATTCATTACATTAAAAAAAATGATAATGAAGGCTATAAACAGAGGCATTGAAAGACAGCTTATTTCCCAGCTATAACCACTAAAGACTTATTGGCCCTTCACCTTGTACTTAGACCTGAAATGAAGATATCAAGATAGATATAATCTTTGAGAGAATTAGTCAACATTGTTTATTGATACTTATGGGCAAGAAAAATAAATGACTGATTTCCAATCAAGATGACAGAGTAGGAAAATGCTATACTCGCCTCCTCCCATGACCACATCAAAATTACTACAGAACAACCATCATGGAGAATTGGCAGAAGGCTAGCTTAACAGAAGTCCTACAACTAAGAATATACAGAAAAAGCCACATCAAATCTTTTAGAAGGGGCATAGACAGAGAAAGGGTTGGCTCCATACCCATGTATAGTGGTAAAAATTGGGAGGGATATCTCAACTTCAGATATACCCCCTGAAGAGTGAGAGGTCCCAATTGAAGTAATGTACCTCATCCTAATAAAGGCCTTAGATGACATACCCTCAGCCAATATTACACTGAATGGGGAAAAGCTGAAGCCTATTCTCCTAAAATTAGGAACAAGACAGGGATGCCCCTTGTCACCACTGCTATTCTATATAGTGGGTGTTCTAGCCAGAGCCATCAGGCAAGAGAAAGGAATAACAGGTATTCAAATTGGGAGAGAAGAAGTCAAACTGTCACTCTTTGCAGATGACATGATCCTATATATAGAACATTTGAAAGACTCCACCAGAAAACTAGTAGAAACAATAAACGAATACAGTAAAGTTGCAGGATACAAAATCAATGCACAAAAATCAACTGCACTTTTATATGCCAACAACAAAAACATCAGAGAGAGATATGAGAAAATCCCTTCCTTTTGCTATTGCAAAATAAATAAATAAATAGAAAAGAAAAAAGAAATACCTAGGAATAAATCTAACAAAGAATGTGAAGGACTTATACAGTGAAAACTAGAAGACATTATTAAAAGAAATTGAAGACAACACAAAGAAATGAAAAGATACTCCGTATTCATGGATTTGAAGAATTAACCTAGTTAAAATGGTCGTATTACCCAAAGCAGTATAGAGATTCAATGTAATTCCTATCAAAATCCCACAGACATTCTTTCAAGAAATAAATTTTTAAAAAAACATCCAATTTGTATGGAGCCACAAAAGACTCCAAATCACCAAAGCTATCTTAAGAAAAAAGAATAAAGCTGGGAGCATTTCACTACCTGACTTTAATCTGTACAACAAAGCCTCAATAATCAAAATAACTTAATATTGGCAGAAAAATATACATAGACTGACGGAAAAAAATTGAAAACTCAGAGATAAACCCACAAATATATGGACACATTATTTTCGACAAAGGGGTGAAAATATATACAGTAGGGGAAAAGAAAGCCTCTTCAGCAAATGGTGCTGGGAAAATTAGAAAACCACATGCAAAAGACTGAATGTGAAATCAGATCTGTCACCATATACAAAAATTAACTTAAAATGGATTAAAGACCTCCAAATAAGACCCAAAATAATAAATTACATAGAAGGAAACACTGGTAATAAACTTATAGACCTTGTGTTTAGAAAGGGCTTTATAAACCTGACCTCAAAGGCAAGGGAAGTAAAAGCAAAGAAAAATGAATGGGACTTTATCAAACTAAAAGGCTTCTGCACAGCAAAAGAAACCATCAACAAAGCAAACAGGCAACCAACCAGTTGTGAGAAAATATTTGCCAACAACATCTCTGATAAGGGGTTAGTATCTAAAATATATAAAGAACTCATACAACTAAACAATAAAAATAAAAAAAAAAAAAGCAATCCAACTTAAAAAAAAAGAAAATGGACAGAATACCTAAACAGATACTTTACCCCAAAAGACATACAAACAGCCAACAGACATATGAAAATACATTCGACTTCACTAGCTATTAGGGAAATATAAATCAAAACTACAATGAGATACCATCTCACACCCACTAGAATGGTTATAATTAACAAAACAGAACAAGTGCTGGAGAGGCTGTGGAGAAAAAGGAACCCTTATACACTGCTGGTGGGAATGCAAATTGGTACAACTGCTGTGGAAGACAGCGTGGGAGAAATAGTCAAAAGCTAAGCAATTTAAACGTTTATTCTTAGTTTCAGAAAGCTGAGAAAGCCTCAGAAAATTGGGAATGGAGCTGCCCTATGACCCAGCAATCCCCCTCCTGGGTATCTACCCAAAAAATTGAAAATTTTAGCCCATAAAAACATATGTGGGACGCCGGGATGGCTCAGTGGGTTAAGCACTCACTTTGCAGCCCCAAAGACTAAGGATCGAATCCCAGCCCCGGCCCATGTGGACCCATGTGCTGAACTGGGGAGTGCCCCCAGTTCAGTTCTCACCAGGGTGAGGACCCCGGCCCAGTTCCTGCCCTGTGCAGCCCGCCCACCTGTGGAATGAAACTATGTGGAAAGACAAATGATGTGCAACTGTGGAGACTGCTCTGGGCCCTCCTCCTTCTCTCTGTCTCTGTCTCTGTCTCTGTATCTCTCTCTGTCAAAAACAATAAAAATAAATCTTTAAAAACATATGTGACCCAATGTTCACTGTAGCACTGTTCACAGTGGCCAAGACACAGAAACAACCAAAGTGCCCCTTGACAGACAACTAGATAAAAAAGCTGTGGTACATATACACAATGGAACATTACTCAGTGGTAAGAAAGGATGAAATACTGCCATTTGCAACAATATGAATGGAACTTGAGATCATCATGCTAAGCAAAATAAGCCAGATAAAAAAAAGCTAAGAACCACATGACCTCACTCATACATGGAATATAAAATTAAAGCAACAAAGAAAAACAATCTCATGGACACAGTCAATAGTTTAGTGGTTGCCTGAGGGTAAGAGGGGAGGGGGTGAGAAAGGAGGGAACTGGGAGCTGGGCACATAATACGATGCATGGGTGATGTGATGTGGACTTGTACATCGAGAAACTATCTAATTGTTACCAATCAATGTCACTTCATTAAATTTAACAAGAAAATATAATAATAAAAAAATTTTTTTTAAAGGAGGGAGGAGGAGCTAAATATATGGTGATAGAAAGAGTTGTATACCTGGAACCTATGTAATTATTACTAACCAATGTAACCCTAATAAATTTAACAATAGAAGTTAAAAAAAAGAAGTAAGGGTCCCAGCCTCACACCAGACTCTGAAACCCAGGGTTCCAGTGCGGGGAAGAGAAGTCCCCACAACTCTTGGCTGTGAAAATCAGCAAAGGTTGTGTCTGAGTGAGACAGCTTCTGGAGTTCCAGGTGTTCTTCTTAAAGGGCCTGCTCATGGTCTTCCCACCTGATGGCACTTCGATTGTCCTACTTACTCACTCACTCCGGCTCCAGTTCTAGGCCAGCAGCAAGAAACGGACATACGGGAAGGAACGGAATTGTCTGGCTTTAGAGCAAGGGGTGGTGGAGCAGCTTTCTCTCAGACAAGAGTACTGGTGGAAGACATTGTTCCTTTGTTGAGGACTCCTCCCACACAGCCTGTACGTGCAGTGATGCCATATCTGAGTCTCCATTTGCCCTGCCATAGTGATTCCCTAAGAGCCCATTCCACCCAAATGTTGGAGATACCCAAGCCACCTCCAGTGACTTTTTCCATACAAATGGCCTAGCTCTGCTCATGCTGTGAACTTTCCTAAAATCTCTCTAATGTGCATAAACCCCAAACAAACAGCATCCAGCCTCAGCATATCCCTTACCTTTTGCTAAGCAGTCCCAAGCCTGGTACAAGTTGGTAGCCACCCTCAGTAGCTCAGCCTCTGCAAGACACTTCCAAGCCCAACACAAGTCACAACAATCTGCACATTAGTTTGTAGCTCATACCGAGCGGTCATAGGCAGGGTTTAGGCAATAGCTGACCTTGATTTGCACCGAAGTACCACCTAAAAAGCCCCAGAACCAATACACCCAGTGGCTAGATTTAGGCCACACCAGAGTACCATCCAATCACCTCTACTGATAATACTCCCAAATGAAAGACTGGCAGGCACCAGCGCCCTACTAAAGCAAACCCTGCTCCATACTGTCAGCCCCTGCACAAAGCTTCCTCCACTGTAGTCATGGCCAGTCCTCACAACAAATCAGCCTGAGGGTCAGTCCCTGTAATTGACATACAAATGGCAATCAAGGCTCAACTACACAGGAGGGCACATACAGCACCCACACGAGGGACACACCTGCAGCACCTGGCTCAGGCTACCAGGGAGCCAGTGCCACGGAGCCCCACTGCACACCTACTAAATACATAAGACCACTCTACTAAGACCAGGAGATGGGAAATCATGATGGCTCAGCATGTTAAGCACTCGCTTTGCAGCCCCAGGGTCCAAGGATGGAGTCTTGGCCTCGGTCCACACGGACCAATATGCTGAACTGGGGTGTGCTTCCCCTATGGCAGGCAACAAATTCGGTTCTCACTGGGACAAGTTTTCCATGTGTGAGGCCCTTGGTTCAGCCCCCAGCATGCAAGGGGTGTGCCTCCCATGTGGGAGGCCCCAGCCCAGTTCCAACCATGTACAGCCCCCACCCACCTGTGTGGAACAAAACCATGTCAAAAACTGATGATGTACAACTATGGAGACGGCTCTGGGCCCTCCCCCTTCTGTCTGTCTCTGTCTCTCTCTCTCTGTCAAAAACAATAAAATAGATCTCTAAAAAAAAAAGACCAGGACACATAGCAGCCCTACCTAATACATATAAACAAACACAAGGAGGCATCCAAACTAGGGTGACAAAGAAACGTGTCCCAAATGAAAGAACAGAACCTCCAGGAAAAGAACTAAGCAAAATGGAGACAAATAACCTAGCACATGCATATTTCAAAACACTGATTATAAGGGTGATCAATGATCTCAGAGAGAACTTCAACAACAAAAAAATAGAAAACAGGGATAGCAGGATAGTTCAGCAGTTGCACACCTGCCTTGCAATTGTGAGGTCCAAGTTTCGATTCCTGGCCCCAGCCTGTGCAAACCCATATACCGAACTGCAGCACAACTGGTGACCACCAGGATGGCAGGGCAGTGAAAGTTTTTGCCTCCCATGCAGGAAGCCCTCAGTTTGGTTCCTACTCCAAGTGGCCCCATATCCATTTGTGTGGAATGAAACCATGTCACAACTAATAATGTATAACTATGGAGATTGCTCTGGGCTCACCCATCCTTCTTTCTCTCTCTCTCTCTCTCTCTCTTGCCTTCTCTCAAACAATAAAATAATTCTTTTTAGAAAATAGGAAACAAAAAAGTGGAGATAGAAAATATAAAAAGAACCATTCAGAAACAAAAACAACAATAATTAAAATGAAAAATACTTTAGAGGCAATCAACAATACATTATAAAACAGAGGATCAAATCAATGATTAAATACCTAATAATACCCAATCAAAACAGTAAAAAGAATCCAAGATAATAAGGATAGTTTAAGGGGTCACTGGAACAAATATTAAGCATACCAACGTTCACATCATAAGAGTACTAGAAGGAGAATAGAAAGAGCAAGAAATTGAAAACCATTTTGAAGATATGACAGAAAACTTCCCTAACTGGCAAAGGAAATAAAGCTAAGGGAGCACAGAGAGTCTCAAACAAGATGAACCTAAAGAAGCCCACAGTAAGACACATTGTAACTAAACTGCCAATGGTTAAAGATAAAGAGATGATCTTAAAGGCAGCCAGAGAAAAGCAGTTAGTTACCTTCAAGGGAGCTCCCATAGAATTGTCAGCTGTGTCTCAACAAAACTTTGCATGATGTTATATTGGTACTAACTTATCAGGGTGATCACTTCATAAACTATATAAATGTCTAAGCACTATGTTCTACACCAGAAACCAATATAATACTGTATCTCAACTGTAATTAAAAATACTAAAATAAAGAAGTAACTATTACTTAGTTGGACAATCCCTTCAATATTCCAGACATATAATGTTATTAAGTTGAGGAAAATTATTTAGGATAGGAAGCAAAGTGAGTGTAGGTGACAAATTTAAGAATAAAAGATCTTACAATTCTTATCGTGGTCAGGTAGAATATTTTTGTTCTGAAATTCACATACACAGAATCTCATAATGCTTTTCTAAAAGCATTATGTGGACTCTACATGTACTTGTGTATCTGTGTGTATATGGGAAAAAGACAGAAAGAATGATGGTAAGGAAAAGAAAGTATGTTTTATTTTCAGTTCAACAAAGAACATTCACATTACATCTCAGACTCCTAATTACACCACTTGGAGAGTCTCGAGAATGTTTTCTTTAACCATTTTTGAAACTTTCTGTAAGAAACTGCCTTTTTGTAAGGCTCCAGTTATTACTCACCATTCTCAGAAATGAGTTCCTATACTTAATAGGCTAACACATTCCTCCAATATTAAATATTTCACTTGGAGCCAATGCTGAGATAGTTCAACAGCTTCAGCACTTACCTTGTAACAGCAAGGTCTGGGAATTGAATCCGAACCCTGTCCCGTGCAAACCCATATGCTGAACGGTGGTGCAGCTGGTAACTTCCGGGATGACTTAGTGAGTGAATGTTCTCACCTCCCATGTGGGAGGCCCTCAGTTTGGTTCCTGCCCCATGCAGCCCCACATCCACCTGTGAGGAATGAAACCATGTCACAACTAATGATGTACAACTATGGAGACTGCTCTGGGTCCTCCTCATTTCTCTCTCTCTCTCTCTCTCTCTCTCTCTCTCTCTCTCTCTCTCTCTCTCTCTCTCTGTCTCTGTCTGTCTCTCTCTGTCTCTCTCTCAAGCTCTCTGTCTCTCTCTCTCTCTGTCTCTCTCTGTCTCTCTCTCTCTCTCAATCTCTCTCCCTCTCTCTCTCCTTCTCTCAAACAATAAAA